>OX463772.1:1010000-1220925 GCA_949825005.1 Gasteruption jaculator | reverse complement strand
ATTTAGGAGGTATCACTTTCACTGTAAAACTAGGAAGACCCACGTCATCGCTAAAAATTTAACACGTTGAGGACGGCGTGTACAGAAAACTGTGGACGATTTAATGAAACAGTTTTTATTAATTATAGTTTCTTGGAGGGGTTAAACAAACCCTGCATCGTATAATGAAATTTTTAGCAATGACCTACGTGTTCCTAGTTGTACATTGAAAGTTGTACCACCTAAATATAACCCAATATGCCAACCCTGCGACGTTTAATTCCTTGGGCAGATTAAAAATTTGTTTTCCGATACATATTCTAAACAAGCCCCTTTATGTTTCTCCTGTTTGTATGATAACTATCATCTCACGATTTGCAATCCTCAAGATGCATTAGACAATTAAAATTTAATTATCTTTGGTTGTTTCTTATTTTTTTGTAATTATTTGTTTAATAAATAAGAATAATGAATGAAAGTCAATGCATTTCGTCCTTTATTCGTCCACAATTTTAAATATGTTTATTGTAATAAAAAATCGTGCAAATAAATATATTTTCGCATTATATTTCCTTTAAATTGTAATATATATGAAATAAGTGAAGAAAAAAAAAAGAAAAAGACACCAAAGGGAATCGATCCAGCGACCTACCGATCACGAAGCTGGAACGCTAACCACTCGGCCGCCGCCACTGCTTGTTAAGCATCGTAATGCCAGGGAACACACTCGTCGCGTCGAAAATCGCAAACTTTGCTTGCGATTTTCTCGAAAACGCTTGAGAAGTGCACCTTAGTATTTGCACATTATATTGTCCTAATGGACTACTAAAAGTGTGCAAAGATTGGGGAAAATCGGTGACCCACCACCCTGGTACAGCCCTTGTTAATGATAGATCTTATGATAAATTATAACGAAAGGAAGTATTTAAATAATGAGCCATTTGGTTCGTAACAAAGCATTCTTTTTTTTGGGGGTTTGGATTGTTAGTTTCCGACTAAGGGTGGGGGAGTCGTAACGTGGCGTTTCGCACGCTACGTTACAAGTGTCTATTTCGGAACATACCCGTCCAGAGGAGACGTCAAGTCGGTTGGATCGGTATGTATCTTGGCTACGGAATCGTGTAAAGGGCTAGATCCCTTAGGCTAAGCTTAGGATAAGTTTAGAGATAAGATAGCGATAAGCGGCGTATAGGGGAAGCCATAGGATACGATTGGTTCGTCTTGTCGATCGGAGAATAACCAACCAATAGGGCACTCACCATTGGGATCACTCGCCATCGATCAACGAACATCTGTTGAGACATCTGTTGGATCCTCAGGGAGTTTCGGAATCCGTCGGACTACTTGGTACCGATTCCTAATTAGTGGCAGCACCTTCCGACCATCATCAAGGAGTGCACGATCGCGCAAACGCAGCCACGCCCCGAGGATCGAGACGATGAAGAAGAAGAAGACGATCGCCACTTCTCCCTTGGACGGTGCCCCGCGGACAGCTTCTGACAGACCGCGAAAGATAGAGACGAGGCGGACATTTTGGGTGATCCGGACTTTGGATCTTTTTGGGATTTCCTTGGTTTGGTATTCTTTCGTTTGGTGAGTGCCCGCGGGCTGATTTGGTTTTTGAGCGAGCTTTTCTCTTTGCTTTCGATTTAGTAAGAAAGAGAAAAAGCTTCGCTACCTCTTAGAGAGATTGATTCGGTCGGTTGGGTGAAAACCACGTTTTCCCCACAGCCGTTAGAGCCACCCTTTCTTTTTGTATTTGATTTTTGGATATATTTGGAAGCGACTATTTTCTTTTGTTTGTTTCATTCGGATTGGTCCTTTTTGATTTTCATTTTGGTTTCGCCACTTAGTTTTTGGTTGGGTCCAGTTGGAGACCACGTGGCGAAACAGGACCCGAATTGCTAAAGGGGTTTTCCCGACATTGTTATTGTTATTATTACTATTATTTCTTTTTGTTTATATTAAAGTCTTTATTGTTCCAAATTTCGGCTTTATTCATTTGGGGGATTCTCCTGTGGGTTGGCCTTTTCTTTTCAGGTTAGGTTGGCAGTTGACGGAGTCGTGGCGGAACCTTCACGTCCCGGAGATAAGAGATAGTCGGTTTTGGGTTTTATAGTTTTTAGGTTGCTTCGGAGAGTCCTTTGGGACTTTTAGAAGGTTAAAAAGTCCCTGGCGCCCTTCTGGCTTTGGATCTCTCGGGAAAGGGTGTCAGTTTGTGCCGGGAAGCCGCTCCCGAGGTTCCCGGGTTACATACTAAATCAAACACATATTCAATCGCAATTTGATACTACCAAAAAGCAAATTTATAATCTGGCAACTTTTATGGAACATTTGAAAAAAGATCTTGATAAAAGAATGGAAGCGGATGAAAATGAGATTCAGGATATAAAATTTGAACAGGAAATTTCAAGATATGTAGATGCTATCGATGAGGATTTGACAGAATACGAAACCGATTTGAACACATTGATTAACGCCATATTATTTGCAAAAACGGGTCAAGTCCACCCACAATTACTTTCAAGCAAACAAATGCTAGTAAGCGCTGAAGCAATTCAGAAAGCTCAACCTAATACCGAATTTCCAGTCCCAATAGATGAGAAGCATGTTTCTAACCTTTTAAAATTAGCGGATGTATCAATTTACGTGATTAAAATTCCGTTACTTGAACTTCAAAATTATAAATTGTATGAACATATTTCAATTCCAGTAAGACAAACTAACGAAACCATCAATAGTAAATTTGCACTCATAAAACCATCGTCAAAATTCTCAGCAGTCTCAATCGATTTCGAGAATTATTTTAGCCTAGGTCTAGAAGATTTGACTCAATGCAAGACTTCTTGGTCTATATACATTTGTCCTCAATTTAATTTAAAGCGGGTAAATGAAGCTAACTCGTGTGAAATACAATTAATAACAAACCCTCAATTCTCAAACCTAGAATATTGTAATATCCGTCTGAAAGTTTTAAGGAAAACAGAGTGGACAAAAATCAAGAATTCAAATGCATGGCTATTTGCAGCCCCTACACCAGAAACGGTATATATTGTTTGCGGGAGGACTGATACCACGATGGAAGTTCTAAAAGAAAACGGCATATTGCAAATTAAGTCTAATTGTAAAGCAAAAACAAAATTTGAAACCTTGATACCATCTAAAGAAATAAAAACTTTAAAAAATTTTACTTATGGTCATCAAACCATCCTCAATATCACACAAATTTACACAAACCTATTCAAAGACGAAAACTTAAATATCTCAAAAATTTTTAAAGAAACCGTTTTAGCGGATTTAAAAGAAGACATTAGAAGGTCTGAATTGGATTTTTGACAAACTGAAATTGGTTTGAAATCAGTACTGTCCAAAGCAAGAGAAATATCGATTAGAAGTAAAATCAATAGTAGGGTTGATCAATTAGAAGCACGTTTAAAATATACGGGATTTGCTTTAGGGCCAATTATATTATTATCTGGATTAGCCTGGAAATTTTCCATGATTAGCAGAATTCGTAACTTACTAAACTTATCTTCAAGCATTTCAAGACGACATAGGCATAATCAGGAATATATAAGTAGAAGGAAAAAGATTCAAACTATTGAATTAATGGCACCTAAGCAACTACAACAATGGTCAGCGAAAGAAATATCCATTATTACCAATTCCGGGGATCCACAGAGAAACAAAACCAATTCTTTTTCATACTTTCAAGAAGTACCACTATAATAGGGCATTATTTGATAAAGATGGGAATCATTAGTCAAATCAGACATATTACTTATAACTAGTGTAGAAAGGGAATATTAGTTCATTAGTAAGAACTAGATAGGAAGAAGTTTACTGTATTTGCAAAACAAATGATAATAAAAAAAAAAGAGAGAATGTAATGTGCACTGAACTCTATAATATACTCGAATGCTCACTCAGCGTGAATCGTGTGGGATTCCGAATCTGAGAGAGAGGGATAGACAAGAACCGCATCTTACCTTTTCTAGTTAGCTTTGATTGGCTGATTTTTGAAAATGGTGATCTGTAATCTTTTTCACAAAGATTAGCTTGCGATCATGACAGCTGTCACATACACGTTGTAACAGGGAATATCGATTCCCTGATACAAAGATCTCGAACCTCCCACGCACTTTCCCCACGACTATTCGCGCCGCGAAATTCAATCGATTCGATCGATCGGCATGGATCGATCGCATATACGTCCACCGTGGAAGTCAACAAACACTTAGGTTAAGTTATTCTGCGGTGTAAGAGCGACATAAAATATTGTTAGAATTAAGGCGGCCGAAATATAGATTAGACTCGCATTGGAGATCGTAGCGTCGATAAGAGTAGATTCGAAACGGGTCGAGGCGAATCGCGATAACCGAACACGAGGCGTCATCTGTCGAAGACGACGGGGACCAGACTTTCGACCACGTGGAGATCCATCGCGAAGACGAACCGGTACTGACGTCACCGAGACTACGTCAGTCGAAGTAGCCGTTGGTGGAAGGAGGAAAATCAGCTCCGGAACACGTCAAGAAGGGTTTTCGACCCCGTCCCAGAGGGGAAAAATCGAGAGACGATCCTCCAGGAGTAATGGGAATTGTTTCTACCTCGAAGTCGAGGCCATCACCGATTTCCATCCACCAGAAGGCTCGCTGGATGTCTCGAGGGGTATGAGTCGTCACTCGCAGCCAATGAGGAGACTCGTATCTCCGAGATCGAGAAGAAGACGCCGGAAGTGAAGCCGACTTCTTCACTTCTACGCTGGACGTAAACCCGTATACACGTGTCCACGCGGATAAAGAAAGAGAAAGAAAAGGAAAGAAAGAGAGAACGTGAAAGAGGAAGGCGACCCGGTCAAGGGACAAATATCCCATTTTTCGATATCGTCGACGGAGAGTAAAGATCACCATCCGGGACCCAGAACGGAGGAAGCGTGAGTCCCGAATTCGTATTTCTGTTGGAAAGAATCGAGCGAGCTCAGGAGGTCGAGCCACCTGAGTTGACAGGTGGCCATCTTGAGCGAGCTCGTCGCTTCGTTCGCGCTACCTCGCCCCGTTTCTTTGCTTTTCTTTTATTTATTAGCATTCACTTTGTAGGATTTTCTTTTCTTTTATTTCGACTATTTTGTTATCGGCAAATATATTTATTTTTATTTTATTTTGCTTGTCGAACGTGTCGTTTATCCGAACCCTTCCCTCTACCATTTTCGTTTCCTGAGTTAGATCGCGGTGCATAGCACCTGGCGCCCACGATCGAGCCCTTTTCCCGTTATTTCGATTTCAGGATTTCAGGGCGATTGTGACGTGTGGGGTGTGTCGACACCCCCAACGAAGGGGATACCAAGATCCACGTCACAACGTGGTTTGAAAAAACATTTTGAAATTAAACTAAATAAATCACTACAATAACATAAATAATTGTTTATACACGTTAGATTTACCAATATATAATAAATATATTTTTTATTGATCTACTCCGAGGGTAAGAAGAGAAGTGCAGAGCACAGTCGCAATTTATAAACCGATTAAATTTACAATATATAATAATTGTTATATTTAAGGGGGGGGTTACGGTTAATTCGGTGAAAAAAAGACACTTTTTCAAACATTTTTTTACAAGATACGGGCAATATATTTCAAATTTAATTATTACAGTATTGTAGAGTCACCTTTCAAGAATATTTTCTGTAAATTTCAGCGAAAAATATTAAAAACTAAGCCGCTGGCAGCAAATCTCCGGAGACGGCTAAAAAAAAAATTGTTTTGCGGTGACGGTTGTAACTGATCACTCAATCATCTCAAAACAAAAAACCAAATTGATTTGATTAGTTTATGAGTTCCCCCAGGTAACGCTGTCGAGTTTTTATTTTTTTATTTTTTTTTTCAATTGTTGGTGACACTGGAAAGTCAAAAACGCGATTTTCGCTTAAAAAATCGGTAAATTTGTTATTGTAAAATAAAAAATAACAATGAATTTAAAAAAAACTCGACAGCGTTACCTCATGAATTATACAAAGAAAGAGTGTACCAAATTTGAAAAGGATTGGTGCAATAGATTTTAAACTATAGCCGTCACCGACTTTGAAAACGTGAAGTGTGGGAAAATCACTTTAAAGATTTCTACATGAAAAAATCCGAATTTTTTTCTTTTTTCGCTTTATACTTATACAGAATCATCTATATCAGGCCCGTATAGTGAAAAGCTATCACTCATGATGTCCAAAGCATGTTTTTGTTCTTGTCTTCGGTGAACTCGACCTTCTTTGGTTTCCTTTGCAGCTTTTTCTTCCGCTCGACTTACCCGTAATCTGTCGGTTGCGCGCGCCCATTCGTGAGCACTTGGTCCACTTTTGATTTTCATCTCTTTCATGATTGTTAGCAGAGCAAAACAGCCTTCGTTGAATGTGCATGCTGCTACATTAGCTGCAATTTCAACTAGAACTGTGGTACCACTCACTGATTTGGGAGAAATTTTCCAGATGAGTTGATTTAGGCTTTCGTTGTTATTTTGGGTAAAGCCGCCGAGACATCGCTGCAGAAGAGCCTCGTTGCTCAAATCCTCGTAAATGGGTTTTATAGCACTCAGAACATCACTGGGAAGCGCAGTATAACTGTGTTTGAATGTCTGCAAATTATTTGCTGCTGCAGCTCTCTGAAATTCGCATTAAGAGTCGTCGCCGTTCGGGCATTTACTATGCTGCGGATTCTCGTCAGTTGATGAGTAATGTTCGTATGTTGCCCAAATGGCGTTTTTCATTTTATCCACAGAATTATGGTTGCGACGAATAGCTAAACCATAATATGCGGTTAGCTTATCGATCACTTTAGCCGTAAGTTTTCCTTTACCAGAAAGACTTTTCCTTTTAACTTTTTTTCCAGCCTTTGTCTCCGTATCTACTACAGTTGTCTTTACTAGAGCTCGCAAACGTGTACCCATCCGTTTCTGCACGTGCCCTATGCATTCTTTTTTGTTGATAAAAAAATCCTCACCGTAAGGTTTAGATTTTACGACGCCAGTGTACGTCTTCGAATCCCCATCTCCAATGTAGTTTCGAAACCGTACTCCCAAATTGGTAACTGAACGATTGAACATTGCTACAATAGCTTCAACCTCCATGTTGCCAGATGCTCCGACGTGATTAGTCTTGCACTGTCCGCTATTTGTATGTTCTTCAAACCACTCTTCATATTCTGCGCTATCTAACTTGCTCTTCCAAACTTCGCAACAGTGACAAAAGCTACTTTTCACAAAAATATCAAGAACTTTTCCAGTGCAGTGTCCAATCAACGAAGCAACACCATACAGCGAAGAAAACCCTCGCTTTTTCCACGTACCGTCTCCTGATACCGTCAGTTCAGATGTTTCTGCAATATCATTTGCTTTGCACGTTGCTTCTTTTTCTTCGTTTGCGGCAGAAGTAAATAAGGCACTTGCAACTTTTTCTATACTTTTACTCATTTTCGCGATGTACGAGTTATAGCTTGATATCGCCATAAACGAACTGGCTAAATCGAAAGTGGTGGAAATCCAACGAAAACAGTACAAATAATCGAAAACTAAGACGAAATTTGCTAACGTAAGCACACAAATGCTCGGTAGGACGCGTCGTTCTATACTGTTTGGAGGTCAACTGAATATCTATAAGGTCCACAGGTACTACATACTTTTAACGCATGAAAACTGTATAAGGAGTCCCAATTGGGTAATTAGAACCGTTATTGAAATCCGGACCGTTAAATTATGAATAGCTGCCAGGTAGCAGCGCCGCGCACCTGTCGAACAGGTATACGAAATCGGAGCGGAGCGAGCCAGAGCCGCGGATGGTTAAAATTCCATATCTCCGTTAGTTTTGCTCCAGTTGCTCTAAAAATTTAATACAACATTCTTAAGATATTGTGCATTCAAAAGAAAAAAAAAAAGGGAAAAAAAAATTTTCAAGACCATAGTCCCCCCTTAATTTAAGGTAGTTGTCTAGTCTAGAGAGCGAAAAAACAAGCTTATTTTCGAAAACATTTTTCTCAGCTTCTTTATTAGATATTACAATTACAACATTTTCGAGGACATAATGCTATCCTTATCGAATAGAAAAAAATGGATTACATCGTCCAGCGTTTTTTTTTCAATTTTCAGAAGGCGCCAAAATCGAGTCCTCAATAAAAAGGTGTTCCCATGGCGGACAAACAATCTCCGCAACCACTACATCGATTTTGATGAAATTTTGTACGATTTTTTATTAAGGTGTTTTGTATGGCAATTCACCAGATTTTTGGAAAAAAATTTATAATATAAAAATTTACAGGACGCAAACGATGCAAAAATATGTCGATTTTCGTATAGTGTTTTCCAAATAGCCGCCATTTTTTTCTATTATCGATTTTTGGCAAACGGTGGTGAATTACCATGTGGCAAACCTTCCTCTTTAAAAAGTTTTTTCCTATTTTTGATTCAAACGTTCCAATCCGAAGATTGTTTATCCGCTATGGGAACACCTCTTTATTAAGGACTCGACTTTGGCGCCTTCTAATAATTGGAAAAAAAACGCTGGACGATGTAAACCATTTTTTTCCCATTCTATAAGGATAGCATTATGTCCTAGAAAATTTTGTAATCATAATATCTAATAAAGAAGCTGAGGAAAACGTTTTTGAAAATAAGCTTGTTTTTCGCTCTCTAGACTAGACACCTACCTTAATAATACCTATTGTAAAAAAGTAAAATATGTAAATGTTACTATTGATGATTTGTAAAACTCAGATTACTTCAAATGTACTTAAATTTTTAAAAAATATTTTAAAATACGGAAATCCGAGGGATTACTCATCCGTCAAAATTTCTGTAAAACAAACAAACAAATTATTTTAATAAAATGACATTAAGAAATATCATTAATCACAGAATCATTGTTAATCTGTTAACTATTCTAAATAAAAACAACAACATTTTGCGAATCAATTTTCTGTATTTGATAAATATATACAACAAATTTCTTTAAAAATAAAAAACTGTACGTTTTGTTTGTATGTGGTAAAGAAATTATTATTAATATAAATGAAACAGTTTTGTAACATAAACCAAACATTAACATAAACTAAAAAATGTATCCCAGCAAAAAACATGCAAAATCACAACCACACTCATATATGTTGTGACATGGAATTCGGGAGGGTCGGGCAACCTCCCCCACGTGCACTTCTAATCTTCCGTTGGGCGCCAGCCAGGGTCGACCTGGCCGTGCTGGGTGCTGAAAAACTACGGAAAATAAGATTTGGGGACCGGGAAAATGAATAAGTACTCCCGGAATCTACTATAATATCACAACACCGGATCTTTATTCCCGGCCGAATCCCATAAAAAGAAATAACATAAAAAAAAAGAAAGAAATCGAAAATACTAATGATATTCCTAACGCGACAATAATCTACATTCGCACCGGGAGAAAATCCGGCGATCGGAGTTCACCCGGTGTACGCGAAATGGCGGCCGAGACGCGACCGGCTCGCCCGTTCCTCTCTCGCACACACTCACTCGTTCTCTCTCTCTCTCACACACTTAAATCTATTCTGGGGGCTCCCGGAGAGGCCGGACAGCTCCCCTGGGCAACACTCCCGGTCCGGGCGTCCGGAACCGGGGAATAATATCAAAAAAAGGAAAAACGGAAATATAACGAAGAAGGGGAAAAAGGACGCTTCCCTTTTCTCCCCCGGAACTTTCCCGGCCGCGTGCCGAGAAAACGGAAATAATGAGAATAACAAAAAGTAAAAGAAAAGAAACAAGCGAGAAGCCTTAAGCCTCGCTCACGCACCTCCGTGTAACTCAAAATGGGAGTTACGGCTCCATCCGCGTCTCTCCCGTCGTGTAGAAATATGGCGGCTTTCGTGGGCGCTGTCGATCCGTCCGTCTCTCCAGGCGTCGAAAACGAGAATGAGCTCCGTCGTCCGGCGTTCGAGAGGGGGAAGTCGATCGCCGGCTGCCTTGATCCCTCGTCGACCCGTCCGGTGCTGCCCTCCGAACTACCGGCGTCCGGTTGGGTTCGGCGGGAAGGTTCGAAGTCCTCGTCTCCCGGGCTTCCTGTTCCCGGTCGTGATATCTCCCGGGCGGTCTGGGTCCTCACGTGGACGATTCCTCGGTGGAGCCGGGACAGCGCCGGTGGATTTTCCCCGGTCCTGGCGAGGGCGGGGCGAGTTTCTCCTTCCTTGGGACGGCCGGGACTCGAATCGTCTCCCGGTTCCCGCGTGACAAGATGGTCGTTGGAATTCCAGCCTCGATTCCCCCGTTGCTCGACGGTCGATTTCGGATCGATCTTCCGGTGGACTCATGAAACGAGATGGAGCGGCAGAAGTGACAGTTTTAGGTTAGGTTTGGTTGCCCAGGGGATACGGCGGTGCCTTACCGGTCGTCCGGGATTCGGATTCCCCGATTCCCGCGTTCGACGCCCTTACGAGATAGGACGGTACGTGACTACTGTGGATGGGGTTCGTAAAACCCCATCACAATGTATGGCTTAACATTTTGAAATTAAACGTTATAAAATAAAATCATTTTATGGAGTTTCGTGAGCTTAATAGACAAATTACCTAAGGTGCGATCTGTAAGTTTTTTATTAAATGTCGAAATACGAATAGATACATAGATAGAAGTAACAGCTTTTATTAATTGTGTCTCATGCAATTCTTCAAAGCCTGTTGTATCCGTTATACTATGTTTAGGTGTAAATAGCGATTTTATTAATAAAGGTCAAGCGCAACAATCACATAAAAAAAACTGGAGGTAAGAACAAGACAAGAGAGACTACAAAATGTAAAAAAAAGAGAGAGAGAAAGAAAAACCGCAAGTATCAAATATTTTGAAATAGTATCTATACCGCCAGCTGCAATAACATGTCCACTTTACTAACACCCCTTTACATTAATTACAAGACTTGTTTCAGAAAGATTCATACAAATGTGGAAACTATAATGTTGATGGGAAGGATATGTATAAATTGTGAAGTAGGAGCCGTTACTTGGAAACGATGGCACATGAACATACCGGAAGGCTTTACATCCTCGTGGAAAGCAATACCGAAGGACGATAATATAAATGGAACCTTACATAATGCAACACTACCAGAAGAACGGAACGCAGCAACTGACGATTCAACACGAAAATACAAAATTATATACGCTATTCAGAAAATTCAGAAGAGATAAATGTTGAAAAAGAAAATATTTGCATTGTATAGAATCAAGCAACAGAAAAACATAATAATTGTAAATGTTAATATTTATTGATGCGGGAGCATCAATTTGTAAGGGTGGGAATGTCACATCCAAGACTTTCCGTCACCTTAGCAGATTTTGTAATCAAGTTTCTTCCTGAGAACATCCGGTGTAAAGAATTCGCATGCAAGTTTGCATCGAATGTTCTGGAAATCGGTATAAAATAATGATCTAAAAATTTTACTATAAAAATATATCGTTAATAATACTTTCTATACTTGGGTTTTATTTTGTCTAATACAGTTGGTAAAGGACCACCTTAAAGTAAACGGCACTTATGTCCGAAAAAATTATTATTTTTAAAAGTTTAACACATACGTCTATATGTATCCACAGTTAAAATTCTAAGCTCAAGTTATACTTTCATCCATTCTGTGTTTCTTTTTCTCGAAATTCCTGTACACATCTATTTCTCTCTTTCTTGTCAGATTCGCCTATGGGTAAAAATAATAATAATGTTGCAGTTTGGTTCACTGCATGTAATTTTTTTTTCAAACCAAAACGTGAAAACACATTCCGAAATTTTTAATTATTTTTTCTGCAATTCATCATTCTGTAACCAACGTAGCTATATTTATTTTAGTTCGAACGAAAAACCCACACATCCAAGGGTCAAGAGCTGTTTAACCACTTAACAGTTGGATTTTTGCGACTGTTAAGGGATTTTGCCTGAGTGCAGTACGAGCAAAACTGTCAAGTGGTTAAGTGTTAAAAACTACATTATAAGAATGTCTATAGGGGTAGTTATTTAAGTTAAACGGGATTTGCGACACTTGGAGATCCGTCCTCATATGTAATAACTACAGGCAATGTTAAATCCACATTTTCTGGAATATGTAAAGAAATTGAATCGCTTCTCATTATACGAATTTTATAGTTATATTTATCATCGAAAAGTGTCAGTGAAATATATCTTTAATCGTGCCACGGGTTCTTGTTGTTTCCAAATCGATAATTGACAAACGCATGGTATATTTTTCACCCAATTTCACTTTAATTTTATAAATATTATTTACCTTCAAACAGCGAATTTAAGTTTTGAAAAAAAGTTCAACAACACACGCGAATGTAACACGTCCTTCTAGGGTTACTTTCGATATACAAAAACACGAATTCTCTTCACATCAGCAGCAACTGTTTACTCTTGGAAACTAGAATCACATACATTATTGTGTAGATTGATATTCAATTCTTGGAAGGACGGTCGAGCCAAGCTTATCCTCATTTCTAAGAACCCCAAAGTACAGCACAAGCATAATAGTTATATGTTGATAAAGTTAAATTTCTTAACAATAGAAGTTTTTAGTTATCCAGTAAGCGTCATTGTGGACGGACGTGTTAAACTCGCGAGTGTCGTGTTACAGTGAATTTTTTTCAAAAACTTAACGTTTCGTGATGTATGTGGGATTAGATTAACCCAGTAATTTCAAAACTGCTGGACTTTTTCAAAATATAGTATACTTTTATGTATTATAACAAATCGTTTTGTTTGAATTTATTTTTTCACAAACATTGTTTCAAACTGCATTTTTATAAACATGGTTCAAAACGTGACTTTTGTCAAGCTAACTTTTGTGAAACTTGAATGTGAGTGTGTGAAAGACAACTTTCAGAAAATTGTGCAATACAAATTTGTCGACAATTAGAAAGCTTACAAGAATTTTCTATGCAAACTAAACGAATGCTAACAAATACATAAACAAAAATTATTACGAAGCAAATTGCTAACCTGATTCCAGAAGGAATTTTGTGGAATGCTTTAAACATCATTCGGGATTGATGGTAAATAAAATTTTAATTCAGTAAATGTTAATCCAAAATTTTCATGACATAAATTTTACCTAAAACTACCTTAGAAATTTTTTAAGTAATCTAACCAAAATATTGCAAATCAAATAAATCACAGCGAGTAGTTTATTCGCGTAAGCTATCAAATATTTTTTCAATTTAAATGTGACATTGTCGGATAAAAGAGGACATGTAATGATAGTATATTATTATATCTAGTATGTAACGGATACAAAAAATACACACCGAATATAATTAGACTTTCGAAAAATGAATACGCGTGGAACTAGAGCCGTCTAAAAGCTCATGTTAAATGTTCACAGTGTGAACATTTAACACGTTGATCACCACTCCATTGGTGATCAAAAGTGGATTCTCGTTTTATCATGCAGCTGTTGTCGGAATCCCCGAAGTAGGGACTGTGGGCTTCTAATCACAACTAAACAGCGATTCATCGTAAGGTGAGTTTCAACATAAAATTGAACTACAAAATCTGTAAATAAGAAAAAAATTAAAATTTTCTGCGATCTCAAGAGAATGCCCAGATAACATTGTCAGCATTTAACAGAAATTCCGTCCAAATGAGATTTTGCCAAAATATCCCTTGTCGACATCGATTTTGAAAATTTATTTTTGACCCATTTCCGGGGTAGGCCAAAGTAGTTCTAAAAATTTACCTTTGTGCACGATTTTGGGCCGTCAGAATCCACCGTCGGAATCCCCGATTTCCCAAAGGAAGTAGGCCTTTTGCCCCAAAAACCCCAATTTTGGTCGAAAAAATCGTCACAAGTTTGTTCCTATTGAGATTTTGACCCCGCACACCCGCGCAATCGATTCTACGCGAAAAATTACCCTTAGAAACGTTTTTGTTGAGCTCAATTTATAATACACCTAATTTTCTTTTTACACGATAGATACGTGTATAATTTGTGTAAAAAAAAATTCGTGTAAAAAGAGAATTAGGTGTAAGCAATATTAAAAAATTCTTGTTAGAGTTCACTTAATTTATTTCGTGCATACACATTTTAAGTCATTAAGTATATTATAAAAAGTAAATTATACTTTGAGAAAAAGAAAATAATATCTGGAATTCATTAATATAAAAAAAGTTAAAATAATATAAACTGTGATGGGGGTTTTACGAACCCCATCAACAAAAGTAACATAACGTCCTACCTGGTAAAGGCGTCGAACGCGGGAATCGGGGAATCCGAATCCCGGGTAACCGGTAAAGCACCGCCGTATCCCCTGGGCAACATCACATAACCTAGTTTCTGTCACTCCGCCGCTTGTCCCCTTTTTCTATGCTACGCCGAGGTATCGATCGGGAATCGACCGCAGGAGCAACGGGGGAAGTCGCTAGACGCTGGAATACGAGCGGCCATCTTGCTGCGCGGGAACCGAGAGGCGATTCAAGTCCCGGCCGTCACGAGGAATGAGTTACTCCCCCCCGCACCCGTAAGCATCGGGGAAAAACCACCGGCGCTGCCCCGGCTCGAGCGGGGAGTCATCCACACCGGGGCCCGGACCTCCCGGAAGAGTCCTCGCCCGGAAGAACGGAATCCGGGAGACTCCGATTTCGAACCGTCCCGCCTCCTCCGGAAAGAAGCCGGTAGTTCGGAGGGCAGCACCGTACAGGCCGGCGAAACATCCAGCGCGGGCACGATCGACTTCCCCCTCTCCAACGCCGAGCCACGGAATTCATTCTCGCATTCGACGTCAGCCAGGACGGACGCTCGGGGAACGACGAAGCGACAGCCGCCATCTTTCCTCTTGATCTTTGTGGGAGACGGTGTCCGTGGCAAGGAGAGCGAGCGGAGGTTCCGCTTTTGTTTTGATTAAAAAACCAGGTTCGTGGGCGAAGCTTCCGATAAGCTTCTCGTTTTCTTATTTTTTTTATGTTGTTTTTCACCTTGCTCTTTTATTTCTTCGTCCGGCACGTGGCCGGAAGAGTTCCAGGGGTGAAGGGGGAGCGTCCCTTTCCCCTTTCGTTTAGTTTCTTGTATCAGTAAGACCCGGTTCCGGGCGTCCGGACCGTTCATTGCCCAGGGGAGCTTCCCGGCTTTTCCGGGAGTTTCCTAAATAGGATTGTGGGTGAGAGAGAGAGAGAGAGAGAGAGAGAGAGAGAGAGAGAGAGAGAGAGAGAGAGAGAGAGAGAGAGAGAGAGCGTGTGTGAGTGTGAGAGATTTGTAGGTTCCGAATAGTTTCTCGTGTCTTTGGATACCGTTTTTTTGTCACTGTGTTACCGGGAATAAAGATCCGGGTGTATTCGATTCCGGGAGTTTTCTTTCATTTTTCCGGTCTCCGAATATCTTTCTTTGAGATTTTCAGCACCCAGCACGGCCAGGGGGATCCTGGCTGGCGCCCAACGGAAGATAAGACGTGCAGGTGGTGGAGGTTACCCGACCCTCCCAAATACCACGTCACAAAACATAAGAAATATTTACTCTATGAGATTCAAGAAAAATTCATAGAATATTGAAAATCGTGCTAAAGCAAAACAATTCGTGTAAAAAGAAAATTTTTTTTATTTTTAACTCGTGTTAAATCAAATTCGTGTAAACAAAATTCGTGTAAAAAGAGAATTAGGTGTATATTGTGACGTGGTATTTGGGGAGGGTCGGACAACCTCCACCACGTGCACTTTAATATTCCGTTGGGCGCCAGCCAGGATCCACCTGGCCGTGCTGGGTGCTGAAAATCGAAGTGAAAAATGGAAAGTAAGCCTTGAGTTGCTCTCGAATGACCATTCGATACCCCAAATCTGGACGTAACATAGACAACATATTCGTGGAAGAATTAGCAATCTGCAATCATTGACGCAAAACATAGGACTTGGTCCCTGCATATTATTTGTGTTGGGTATAGGATGGAAATTCTCATTGTACAAAAAAATTCCAAAACTATTAACCTGCTTTTGTAGGAAAAAGAACAAACATAGAGTGCGTTATATGAATTACCCACGACAACTTGAAACGGAAACAGAAACTGTTCAATCCCGAATAGAGCCAACAATAGTAATAGATACCGCGGAAACTCCAGAACAGCTAGATCCTATCCGAATGAATACGGAATTGTATAAATCCCGCAAATCCTCATACTTTAATCGTTTAAGAGATTCTATATAATACTAAAGTTTTATATACTAACCAAATCTACTAACAGCCCCTTATTCATTAACAAATACCTCATTCTCAGAAAAAAAATCCCGCTAGAGGGCTAGGGGAGAAGTTCGCTGTGTTAGAGGCTCCTCTATTTTTCTTGTTTTTCACTTATTTATACTAAAGTGAATACCAGTTTGAGTGCTGATCTAGTGTAGTATGTGCATAGTTCATCGCATAACTCATTGAGCTGCATTCAGTGCATGGTGAGTCTTTATCATAAATCGTGCTTGTTGTTGTCGTACGAATAGGTGACAGTTCTCCCAACGACCATTTCGTGACGTCACAACGCTCTAATCGGTTAGATCGGTCAGTTCGTTAAGTTACCGAGAACTCTCGGTGTTCCGGGAATGTCGGCGAATACTCGTTCACGCCTTGGAAGTGGCAGCGGCAAGAGGGATCGCGTCACAGTTCCTTCTACCACTGCCACCACTTCCAATTCCCCTTCCATACTGAGAGCTACGGCGATCACCTCTTCTCCGTCTACTTTTACAGCTCTCTCCTTCTTACCAGCTGACAATGATACGTCAGACTGCTTGCCTATTTCAAACGGCCAGATAAAAGAAATGAGGGAGAAGCTGTTGAGGCATGACATTTTATTTAATAAATATTTAGCCGTTTCTACTGAATCTGTCGACAACAAAACCCTTCTCAGTGAATTGTTTTTGGCGTATCAGACGGCATTTAATTCTCTTGTGACGGGCTATTCTACGCTTGCTCAAAAAAAATGTCACGATTGAGCAGTTTTCCAAAAGTGTCATTAAAACTAATGCAGGGCTGATCCGTAACTGCGTAGGCAGTGTTAAGGACGTCATTGACACCATACCGGAAGTGGTATCCAACTCGGTACAGGCGTCTAACGTCCCAAACACTACCCCCTCCTTCTCCGAAGTTCTTAAAACTTCCAAGGTTCATATACCCAAAGGCCCAATCGTTGAAATCTCAAAGACGAAGGATTTCATAATAGCACCCAAATCAGCATCTGACGAGACTCTTAACTCGGTCTCTAAAGTCAGGGAAGCTCTCATCAAAACTGTAAAGCCTTGTGAGGTTGGTTTAAAAGTTGAAAGACTTTCGAGAGCTGGAAAAAACAGCGTCCGGGTTGAAGCAAAGGCAGTCGATATAGAAAAGCTTAGGACTCTCCCTTCTCTTGCCCAAGCTGGTCTGGTGGTCAGAGATGACTTTAAATACAATCCCAGGCTACTGGTCTCGGGTGTACCCTTGAATCTATCCAAAGAGGAAATTAGGGAAGATCTTATCGACTACAACCTAAATGGAATTAACAATCCGGACATCAAAATCATTTATGTTTTTCCAGCAAAACCAAACCGAACTACCACTAGATGCGTAATTGAAGTCCCTCCAGAAGTTCGTCTCTCTCTTAAAAAGGATGAACGAATCTATTTAAGATTCACTTCATGCACTTTCCTGGACCACACAAAGGTGACTCAATGCTTTAAATGTCTTAACTTCGGGCATATTGCATCGGACTGTCGGTCTACCCCTCATTGTGGTCACTGCTCAGGTGACCATGAAAGGAAAGATTGCAACAAAGTAGAGAGTACGCTAACTTGCTACAATTGCAAAATCTCTAAACTGTCTGATGTGTCTCACTCCGCGTTCGATGGAGAGAAGTGCCCTCTTCTTAAAAAAAGGATAACTGAAAAGGTGAGGAAAACTAATTACGGATGAAGTCTTCGCCATCACTCGAAAATCTCCGTGTCTGTCATGTGAACTGTCAATCACTAATTGGACACATTGAAGATTTCAGGCTTCTTTTCACGAGTTCAGGATTCCATGCTATCTGTATGTCTGAAACATGGCTCACAGATGCTATTAGCGATGATTTTGTCAGTCTCACAGGATACAGTCTGTTTCGCTGTGACAGAGTGGGTAAAAATGGAGGTGGTGTAGGTTTTTATCTTCATAACTCCATCAAAGCTAAAATCTTGGCTAACTCTGGTGGACTGTACTGCTACAAACCTGAATATATAATAGCAGAAATCATCACATCTGACTCGAACAAACTTCTCCTCGCCACAGTTTACCGACCTCCTCGACTAGGATCTCTACAAGAATTCGAAGACTGTCTACTAGACCTTTTTTCCTCGTACTCGAATCTTATTGTGATGGGTGACTTCAACGTAGACTTATGCCAATGCTCTCTGGATGCTCGACATCTGAAAAATTTCGCCGAAGCATCTAATCTGCACATTGTCTCCTTCGAACCCACTCACAATCTCAAGAACTCGAGTACATGGATTGATCACTGTCTGGTAGACACTACAGACAAACTGAGGGAGTGGGGACAGCAGCCGGTGTCTCTGTCCTCACACGATCTCATTTTTGTAGAGTATAAATTTCCGGTAGAGAAATATCAAGAGAGAAACTTCAGCTGTCGTGATTTTAGAGAATTTTCCACCACTGATTTCCAAGTCGATCTGTTGAACCAAGACTGGGACGGTTTTTTCGCCACCACTGACATTAACGTCAAAGTAGAGATACTGAACGATCATCTGCATAGGTGTCTTGATTTACATGCCCCGTATCATACAGTAGCATCCAAAAGAAAACCCGCCCCTTGGTTAACACAGTACCTTAAGGATAAGATTCGGGAAAGAAACAGGATACATCGATCCTGGCGCAAATTTAAGACGACACACCTGTATAACTTATACAAGACACTTAGAAATGAGGTTAAAACTTTAATTAATACAGCTAGACAGAAATATTATGTTAAAGTATTTGGCAAATTAAACAATTCCAAAGAGGTTTTCACGGAACTGAGGAAGCTACACTTAATTAAAAGTAAAGCTACTCATAGCAAACTTGCGGTCCCCATAGAATCTTTAGTCAACCATTTTTCGTCAGTGGGACAAAACAGCCGTCCCCATGGTGAACAGATCTTTATTGGAGACACTGGATACAGTGACGATAAATTCTTCTTTCGTGAGCCTTCGTTAAAGGACATTCAAACTGTCATAAACTCCTTCAAATCAAATGCTGTTGGAGTTGATGGGCTGAGTATATCAGAAATAAGAAGGGCCCTTCCTTCTCTAAATATATTTCTGCAACATCTTATATCTTTTTCGCTCATCAACGGAGTTTTTCCTACTCTTTGGAAATCGGCATTGATCTGTCCTATACCCAAAACGAAGTGCCCTACCTCTTGCAACGACTATAGACCTATTTCGATCCTCTGTGCACTCTCTAATATATTAGAGAAACTTGTAGCAGATCAGGTTACTGAATTTCTTGATGGAAAAAGTCTGCAAGACACTTTTCAGTCAGCTTACAGAAAGTACCACAGCACTCAAACTGCCCTGATCAGAACCCTGGATGATATTAAGCTTGCCATAGATCACCAGATGGTAACGGTATTAGTCTTTTTCGATTTCTCAAAGGCTTTCGATAGAGTTGACCACTACATCCTCATTCAGGAACTGAGGAAACTCAATCTTTCAAACTCAGCCCTGAAATGGTTCTGTTCCTACCTAACTGGTAGATCTCACGCTGTCAAAGACGTAGACGGTTCCTCTTCATCTTGGAAAACCCTCCTATCTGGAGTTCCTCAGGGATCGGTGCTTGGCCCCCTCCTTTTCTGTTTATATGTTTCAGGGATTAGCAGTCAAGTCAAGTACTCGAAGTACAATCTCTACGCGGATGACCTTCAGATCTACCTGGACACAGAACAGGCTAACTTAGAAGACACGATGTACAAACTCCGTGAGGACATCAACGCCATATGCAGCTGGAGCTCGAAAATTGGCCTTGTTCTCAACCACCAAAAAACCAAGGTCATGATTGCTGGTACGAGTAGAAGATTAAACTCCATCGACTTCTCAACTATACCTAAAGTGGTTGTCAATGGAGTCGAAATTCCGTTCTCCAACGAATGTGTGCATCTCGGAGTAACAATCACCAGGAATCTTTCGTGGGAAACTCATATCAGAAGCGTGTCCAAAAGAGCTTTTGGAATTCTGCACCAACTGAAGCTATCTAAGCACCTGCTACCTCTGGAACTTCGTACTCGGCTAATTACGACATTAGTATCTCCACACCTGGACTATTGCTGCGTAGCGTTATATGGAAACACCAAAAAGGATGACAAGACACTCGAAAGAGTGATGAACAGTTGCATCAGGTTCATTTTTGACCTCCGCAGAGATGAACACATAACGCCTTACCTAATAGAACTAGGCTGGCTCAGAATCGAAGAAAGGCGCCTATATTTTCTTGGTAATTTAACGTACTCTATTCTGAATAGCAAGCAACCTAAATACTTGCATGATAAGTTCACTTATCGCAATCAGGTTGTCGGTAGAGACAGCAGACATGATCATTCAACATTACGGATACCTAAGTCTCGGACTGATATTTACCAGAACTCGTTCGTCAACTCGGCTAGCAAACTATGGAACTCTCTGCCAGTTAAAATTCGAAATGAAACATCCTTTCCGGTGTTCAAAAAACGTCTGTTTGAGCACATAAGCTCTGCGAGGCATCAAAATTAACCGTAGCAAGTTGTTCTTAACAGTAGTTCTGTGCTGCTTTCTCTTTTCCTTTTTTATTGTGTAAATTTATTACTTTATATTGTTATTTTTACGTTATTGTTAATCTATTTAATTATATATTATATTACATAGAGGAGTCTATTTTCACTGTTATCTTATGTATATTTATTGTTTATGTATTGTAATTTCTGGTTTCGCGCTTTAGGGGACCTGTCCCAGAGCGTTAAATAAACAACTCTAACTCTCTAACTCTCATTCAGATGAAATAAAGACTAAACCCGAGGGACGCGAGCGCGAGTGGGACGCACGTTGATGCGACATCATCCCTATATATATATATTGTGACAACCGCAATTTACCGTGACTCAACTTAACGAAAATTTTTTGGCCCCAGGCTATCTTAAGCCAATTTTAACAAACTATACCAAAACAAAATCTTTACCAAAACTAATCGTCACGCCGCGTATGCTCAGTTAGGCAGGTTGTGGAGAGAGGGCAGGGTTCTTTTAAATAATCGTAGCTCAACAAATCGAAATAAAAAAAATAAGTCTCTATAATTGAAATACTGTAGATGAAATTTTACAGAATTTGAACTTTAACAATTTGGTCTCAAGATAGCAAACTACAAAATTAAACTAAATTTTTAGATAGCATACAAAATTTTAAGATATCAATTTTAAATAATGGATTACGGTAGCAAGACCAGCAAAACTTTAAGAGACTTTTCTCGACAAAACTTTAACTTAACGTGATTTTGAACTTTACGTTTGAACAAGATTTCAAATCAACTGCCATGCTCATATCTGACAATGAATTTTCTTATTTCAACTATAGGAAAGCTTTAACATAACTGAAACGCATCTTAACGGTAGCAAAACGGTAACGGGATCACAGTTCTGTGGAAACTAATCTAAACTTCAAAAACATAACTAAATCATAACAAAAGATAACAAAACTAAATAACTTAACGACTCACCAAAATCGTAACTAACTAACCAAACTGAGAGAGAGAAAGAGAGAGTTGGTAGAGAGCAGCAACGGTGGCTCCAGATCTTCCTCGGACTCCAGGGAAGGAACTCTGTCTCCTCGGACGGTTCCAGGACGAGAGCGAGAGATCTCTGTCTCCTCGGACGGTTCCAGGACGAGAGAGGGAACTCAAAATAGGTATCGGCATCAGTATCCAAAATCCCTCCTGTGGTCGATTTCAGGGATGTATCGGGTGTCCTGCTATCTCGAGGTTCTTGAATCCAAATCGCTTCGCTTCCGTAATTTCTTGGGTGGCTTTCTGAAGTCCAGCTCCGGGCTGGTAAGTCGTGGAACTCTGTGCTTCAGACAAGGGCTGACGGCATCTTGAGATTCTACAGCTGGTCCGGTCTTTTGAAATGATCACGCCTCGTTTCTTCACATAGTGAATCTTCAATCGTGTTTTTCTTCGAGGTAGCTTCCCAATGGCCAATTGGTAGCGTCTTATGAATCCAGTCTGCTAGAGTGTCACCCAATCCTTACTTCAACGGAACAAAATCTCAATCGCAACAAAATCTTAATCGTAACCAACCATGCCATGAATGTTCTTTATTCTGGCTGGCATTTTAGGTAAGCTGACCAATCAGCAACAAAATCCGAAACAAAACGATAGCAAAACAGATCCTCGTAGATAGCAGGTCTTTATAACGGCAGCAAAATCCATAACTTAACGATGACTGAATTCTTGATCCTCCAACGATGATCCAAAATCTCCAAATCCATACAATGATTCTTCTTCTCTCTCTCAACTAAACATCATAACTAAACTAACAATTTGGTGATCTATATCAAGAAAACAATATCCACAGAAACCGTACCGAAAGGTAGCCATTTTCGTGAGCGATGATCATACAAAAATATCAAAAATCAAAACCACAGACATCAAAACTCGTTCGTAAACCGAACGATAACAAAATTAAGGTAATGGTGACGAATTCGTATTTACGAAACATCACAATATATACGTATATTTAAATTTAAAAAAATAGAAAACTGGGTTAAGAACAATACTAATACCAATTTTAAGTTTTAGGAAATAACCTAAATTAACAGCTTAGCCAGCCAAACTGGACATAATCATTTCAAGGACAAGCGTCTCGTGGAGTTGAAGCAGTCAACTCTTAGGAGGACAGGAAGTAATATTGCCCAAAAAGATGAGCCAACCTGATGCATGGCGAGATCAGAGGAACCCAAGGAACCTTCGGCCTCATTCATTGACGGAAAGAAGAATATCCGTGTTTGGAAATATAGATGATCCTAAGAAATACTAATAAACAAAAACTAACATTAGTATAAGTTGAAATATGGAATGAAATATATAGATTGAAATTGTAAAACCCCAGAATACTTAGGGTCGAGTCAATAACACACATTTGGTCTCCATGCGATTTTCAGATCTGCAGGAACCAAACGTGCTGCCTAGAGTTTTTTCCTTACTGGGTTTTCCCCTAGGTTCAACCGCCAAATGGCACGTTGAAGGCTACCGGCACCTCAAGCTTTGGTTCATCAGAGGATTTTGGACCATAGAGAATAGAAGCAATTAGTTATTAGTTATCGACACTTGTCGATGCAGGAGCAACAGCCTTTTTGTAAGGGGGGAGGTGTTACGGCCGTTACGTTCGTTATGACCGTTACGGCGAGAAGAGGTTTCCCATTTCTTGTGAAGCATCTCCTCGTAGCGTTCTCACGAGATTTTGGAGCCGAGTGGCACATTCCGGCTACGTTATCTCCCGTTTTGGTCTTCTTACGTTTAGCTGATATTAGCTAGCGCGGATCTGGATAGGTAGAGACTCTGACTCTGAGCCGCAATCTGTCTGGTTGTTTAGCTTTTAAGCGTGACACCTTCTCTCGCGTTAGTTAGAGCCACTTTTGTGTCTGGTACCCTCTTCCCGACTCGATATTCAGTTGCCAATAAAGGTCACTTTAGGTGACTTTATTGATCCCCTTATTTCTGTGTTTACGAGTTTTTTCTTTTCCCTTCCTTTTCCGGCTATCCATTGACCTGGTAGGTCAATAGGTAGCACCTTCTCGCGAAGGATCTCACGTGAAGACCCTACGGGACGTCTCAACTAAATTTTATTAATTTTTGGTTTTCAGATTTATGTATCTCATTATTTACTTACTCTCTTTTACAGAAGCTTCGCTCCTTTCTCATTTATCTGTGTCCTCTGTGGCTGTACTTTCGACCTCAGCGGTGGTATACGTTCTTTCTAGGCGTCTCACGCTTTGATCATAATCATCTAAAAAATGATATGTATAGTAAAACTATTCATAATAACCATCTTAACCTAGAACAGCTCAATAATTCAAAAATATTTCTACACGTTAATAACCATACCTGCTTTTTTAATCATTTCGACTTGGTACTGCTTTCACTAAAAATCGTGCTTTTTTTGCCTCACCAACGTCGAAACATCCGAATTTTTTTATGACGGGTAATAACATTTGCCGTGTTTTTCCACGACGCAGTTAACCGTGATTTCGAAACGGGATCAATGCTTTTTTTTCTCCTTTTTTTTCGCTGGTAAACAAAACGACGACATATGGCCGCTCATCGTTAGCCATTTTAAGAGAAACAATTGTAAATGTGTGTATTCTATATATACACATACTCTCTATAGCATACATGTACAAAACAAATAATAGATTTATATTTCACAAGAGTTTCTATATGCAAGCGACATTAGCGATGTAAAAAATACTTCGAGTTTATTGTGTCTCAGGGTCACAACCTTCCCGCGTCTTTAGAATATGAGGTCAGATTTTACGCGCCCGTTCAATCGCGTTCTTAGGCGGACTGAAATTTCACGTTCCTTCATGTGTGAAGGGATATACAACGTATATCCCTATACACAATGCATACTAATTATGTATAATAAATTGTAACGTGGAAATCACCACGTTACAAGCTCTCTGCCCAACATGGACAGAGAGCACTCACGTACACACACACAAGCTACATACGGACCACACAACACTCAGCCACACACAATACTTCTCACGCACACAGAGAGACGCGTGAGAAGTAGGCCGAAGGAAGGGACCGCGAAGAAATCGCGAGGACCTCACTTCTTCTCCAACTAGAGACGCGTAGCCTCTATTACTATCGTTAATTACGAAGTCGGGAGATAGTGGTGTGGCCCGTGGTGATTCAAGATCGGAGTGAACCGTGGAAAAGATCAAAATACGAGGAGGCGGAGGGATTAAGAATAAGGAAAGGAGAGGAGGATGAAGGACGAGGAAAGAGGGAAACCCACAAAGGACGGGAAAGGAAGAGGAAGGACGAGAGATAAGGACAAGAACCGGAAACCCTAAGACGACGTGGGGACAACGAGGAGAAAAAAAGACGGACGGACTGGACACACACACACACACACAATTACATCTTCATGCCCATCGAATAGATTAATAAATGTCGTGATCTTCAGGAAAGGTATTGTGAAGGATTCAATTTTTATCCCTTGCCCCGAGAACGAACCACGCACGGACTTTGGTTCCCTCATTAAAAGGCACCAAAAAGAGCCGTCACAAAATAGAGCATGTGAGCAAAATAAATCTTAAACACAATTGAATGATTATGTCAAATGGCTAAAAATGTATAATCATATGGTTACGAAACGTACAACTTCTTTTAGACCATTAAAAACTGCAATCAAACGTACAACAGTGCCGCGTATTCTAAATACGCGAAGGTATTGCGTTTCCAAGATACAATAAAATAAGTGAATAAGGGGCAGTAGTTGTTTTATGAAAATAAATTCTTACCTTGGTTTGTTTCTTTCCGTCCTTTTTTCGGATATTCTAATCACTATTTTTACAAAAGTTGACTCTACTGATTGCACAAGCAGACTGCTCTCTTGAAAACCCCCTCCCCTTGTCTTTAGCAAGCATTAGCGGACGCTGACAACGACGCGGTGCTGTATCGTACGTATCATGCGCACATTGGTTTATCATTGCTGCTGTTATATCCTAATTATGACAATGGCGGAAATTTCTCCTAGAATCTTGTAAATGTGGGAAGGTTCAGGTCGATACATAAAATGGCATTTTTGGTCCTTAAATATAAAGGATTTGTATTCCTAGAAGTATTGAATAATGTTTGGAGGTGGTGGACATGGGTATCTGGATTTATATACTAAATGCGTGGAGTTATTTTACGGTTGATCATAAATCAAATAATGTGGGTTTGGTTTACGAGGAACAACTTAGGGAACCCTGAATTCGAGTTTAGTGTTGAGTGACATTTATGACGAAAAAAATATGAAAAGGGATTAGCTAGAAACTATAAATGAAAAACTTATAAACTCAGATCAAGTAACTCGAAGAAAAGTTCGCTAATATAAACTTAAGATAAGTGGTCAAACTATACCGACCATAGCTTGACATCATGCCTACCATAGCCGGATGAGATTCTCGACTCGTGTGATTGTTGTATTCGCCTTCGGCTCGTGCAACAAACTTCACACTCGTCGAGAATCTTCGTTGCCTTTGCTTGCGCTGGATAGTCTCGTTTACACACTCAGTTGTAAAAAATAAACTTCGATACAAGTGCGTAAAGCTGGTCTTACACGCATGGAGGGGTTGGCGCCCTCGCTACGGTCGGGCGCCAACTCCCCCCTCCATGCGTGAAAGACCAGCTTTACGCACTTGTATCGAAAACTACTATTTTGAACGTTATTTTTAGTTTTGTTGAGGTCGGTATATTATGATAAAAGGTGGAAAAGAGAGTACTGAAAAAATGGTTAAGAAAAGCCACCATGTGTCTTACTGATTATCTGTCTTCGTGGTAACTTCAATACCATTAAAGTTCATTGTCGAGATATTTACCGGTAGTGCACTTCTTTCGTCTCTTTCACGGTTTTATAATCACCCTTATGCGAATGTCAGTATAATGCCAGAGCTGACAATACGGCCCAGAATTTACACAGTCCCCATTGCCACATCCCGTTTGATGGTACTGTCCCAGTACTTGTACAACACCTTACCCGAAAATGGGCCGGATCCAGCTCCCAATACTAGGCAAGGTCCGTAAATAAGATCCGACTTAGTACTGGGCGTATACCGGGCCGAAATTTATATTTTTGTATCATTAATTTGCTTCCGTTGTTTGGCCCATATTTGTCCCAGCACTGGGTATTCTCTGGCTAACTTTTCTACTGACTCAGGGGTAGCAAATTATTCTACTCATATATGTTATCGTATGATTAGTGTCATTGTTATCTCTTTCATTATTTTCATCACTACTTTCTATATCTGCACAGAGCAGCAACGCTCGATACTTTTTTGTTCTCGAATATGACATTTTCTACGATGATTTGAAAACAATAACTTATAAATCTCTTAAGGGGGAACAACAGTGTGACAGTAGTAGAAATAGGCGATATTTTTGATATTTTTTTTTATTCACTCATGTACTCCACAAATGTCAGTGTGAAAGGGTTAAAGAATACGTACTTTGAACTTCGTTTAAAAATTTCTTTTATAAAGAAATATATATTTTGTAGTTGGTTGCTGTAAATACGCTGCACGGAAGAGGCGCCTTACTGGTTGTCATCATAGTTCGCCTATTGATGATCCGAATATCAAAAGGAAAACACTGTTTTAGTCTATATTAGTATGGCTTCAGTTAAGCGTACGGATTTTTTTATATATTCATATTTACTATTTTTTTTTCTCTCTGAAAGGAAGAATTTTTTGGTTCTCTTTTTTGGGAATTTTCTTTGGAGAATTGCTATTTTAACAATAATTCGTTTTTCAAAAATCGGGTACGCTTAACTGAAGCCATACTAATATAGATTAAAACAGTGGTTTTCTTTTGATTTTTAGATCATCGATAAGGGAATTATGATGACAACCAGTAATGCGCCTCTTCCGTGCAGCGTATTACAGCGACCACTATAAATGTACTACAAAATATACATTTCTTTATAAAAAAAAAGTTTTTAAACGAAGTTCAAAGTACATATTCTTTAACCCTTTAACACTGACATTCGTGGAGTACATGAGTGAATAAAAATAAAATCATAAATATCGCCTATTTCTACTGAGTCAAGTTTTCTGAAGTGGGCCACCAAAAATCAGCATATCGAATTTTCTAATTTTTTTTGGTGATAATTATTTATACATATGTTAAATGTAATCTCCTAAAATTTTTTTAAAAAATTTTTATTTTTACAAAAGTTATAAACAAATTAGTTTTTAGGCTACTTTTTTTATAAATTGCGATTATTCAGCGAGGAGGCACTGCAGGCGCGTCGCGCGCGCGTTTTGTCTACTGCATAGTAGACGAAAGCTCGCCAGCGAGGCGCGAGCGCACGCGACGCGTCTGCAGTGCCTCCGCGACAATGTTCAAAAATTCATAACTTTGTTTCTTATGAATATTACCAAAATTTTTTTGCAGATATCAGTAGCTTAATGTTAAAGCTTTTAAATTTAAAAAAAAAATTGTTTTATCTCATCCAGAAGTTGGTTAAATATCAAATTGTTTATTGCAAAATTAATTTTTTATAAATAAATTAAATTTTTTTAATCGCTCGATTACACTATTATATTCCTTTGCTAATGTTGTACTTACCATTAAATTTTGGTAAAGTTTTATTCAAAACTCGCTGAATAATCGCAATTTATAAAAAAAGTAGCCTAAAAACTAATTTGTTTATAACTTTTGTAAAAATAAAAATTTTTTTAAAAAATTTTAGAAGATTACATTTAACATATGTATAAATAATTATCACCAAAAATAATTAGAAAATTCGATATGCTGATTTTTGGTGGCCCACTTCAGAAAACTTGACTCACTACTGTCACACTGTTGTTCCCCCTTAACCTAATACTATCCCGAATGTAGAAGTACGTTTGCGCAGTGTTACATCTTGGAAGAAATTCTGGACAAATCCTGGATGTTGTCTTCTCGATCACCACCAACTTGTCCACTTTCAATATTAAATTTTAAAGATAAAAGAAAATTAAACACACGAATAACAGACTGAATTATGATTTACTAAAAAGGAAACGTTTATTGATTTTCAAAAGAAGCTAATCGAAAATGCCTCCTAATTACTACGTTAAAATTTATACGCGCACAAGTGACTCGACCCAAATAGAATTAGAAGACTGAACTGCAAGAGAAGAAATCTCTTTCTTCTTGGTCCAAATCTATGGGAACCAGAATGGGGAATGTAAACATTTACACGTGCAATTCACTCTGACAAAGAGTACTTAAGGGTTCCTAGGAGTCGAGAATCTCATCCGGCTATGGTAGGGAAGATCCGCAGTACCCAGTTCATGCTATGACCCGTTAATTTTACGCACCAGTGCGTAAAGTAACTACTTTACGCACTGGCGGCTTACTTTACGCACTGGTGCCAAAAAGGGATACTTTACACACGCAAAACTGGCATCTAAAGTCGAGTTTCACGCACTTAGTTGTAAAAATGAATTTTTAAACAAAGATTGACTAATGATTAATGAAGTAGTAAAATTTTAACTTGAAAAACTCACTTAAAAAAATAGTAAAATTTGTATTGTAGAGACGAAGTAAAGGCGTATATTTTATTGAACAATTCATGTATGGGCAGTTCACATATATACATTAATTTATAAAATTGCGAGAAATTGTAATCTTCGTTATATAACCAAACGAATAAACCTTTATTAGAACTTATCGACATACATTTGTTAGAGACCTACGTATCTAAACAAGTACAAAATATAAAATGTTCTGACGACTTAATTCTGCCAATTATGTAAACATTTAAAAAATGTGATATCAAGTGGAAGCTTAAACAGGTCCTCAAATATTCGTAGCTTTATTCCCTGTCGGGCAATAGTTCTTCGTAAGTGAAGTGTTTGCATATCTTGTTAACAAAGTCTAATGTTATTTCTGAAATATGTTTCTCCATATTCGGTTTTACGTTGTCAAGGACATCAGACTGATTATTTACCAGGACATCATTGACAGCGGCAGTTAAAACATTTTGATCTCCACCCTTTCCTTCTCGAGCATTAAAAGTTGCTGTGTACTTTTTCAATGTTAAGTCTGTTGTCATCTTGTAGAAGTGTAAGTATTGTTTACCCTTGTGTGTAATCACATCATACTGTAATTTCACTGTTGCTTTTACGTCCGCTAAAAACATATATCAAAATGTTTATTCTGAATGCACCCGAAATGATTTTCATTCGCAGGGTGTGCGGTGTAAGAGTACGAAGCCGAAAAATGGTGATAGGTGGAGAAAATTAGAGAAAAAAGATAAGTACCATTTTTCAAAATTCGGTATAATTACCGAGTAATTAATTCAAACGTTCTAGTCAATCGGAATGTCGAAGTGGCTCGGTGAGCATTTAAAAAAAATGCGAACTTTAAATCTCCAACCAACGAAGACCACACTCTCACAGCATGAGGTGGCATCATGGGCGGAATGATTAAATTTTTAAACAGACAATACTTTTCTCTTGCGATTCCCTGCTACCTTGTGACGTCATCTCACCTTTAGCTGCGAAAGAATGATCGTCATGGCCAGGTGATTTAACATGTTCAACCCGGCGAATTTTTTAAGCCATTTAAAAAGCATTGGCCTGTGAACCACCGGTGGTTCACGCCGGGTTGAACGTGTTGAAGTCTAAATTTTTTTGACATGCCCAATGAGCCTCTTTACATTAGGATTAGTCAGAACGTTTTAATCAATTGCTCGGTAATTATTACGAATTTTGAGAAAACATACTTAATTCATATTCAAGAAATCCAAACACGGAATATGTTGCGAGCCGCGACTGTCTGCTTTTTACGAACACGGAACAATCCTCGAGCCGCGGCTGTCTGCTATCACCGAGCGCGAATTATATTGTGAGCCCGCGATTATTGTTCATTATTTATTTATTTGGGTTAATAAGATATACATAGTACTACTTTAACACGTTAAGCGCCACGCCAAATTTACGTAACTGCCTATACACGCCATATGAGTCGCAATGGTGTATGTGATTGCATTTGTCGTGACCGACGGAACGGAAAGTTCAGTGTCGATCCCTAGGGACCGGCGTGGCGTTTAAAGTGTTAACATTGGATTTAGTGACTCTGATGGCCTACCTCATGTTTGAACGCCTGAATAAGTAAATATGACGAAATTCTATAACTCTAGTTGAGAGATCTCGCTAGAGATCTTCGTTCTGTGCTCTATCGTCGAATCGTTGAGAACACCGAGCGCAAGATCTCGTAGTGAGTCTATATACAGCAGAAATTGAAGAAAACTCGGACCAATGAAATCTGTATATCTTGTGACGTGGATCTCGCTATCCTAAGACAGGGGACCGTAACCCCTGTCACGTCACTTCTTATCACCTGAAAATCTTCTAAAAAGGAAAGGAATCCAGGTCGCGGGCGCCAGGTGCAATGCACCGCGTCGACCAGCTCAGGTCGCGAAAATGGTAGAGGGGAGGGTTCGTTAGAAAACGACACGAAGAAAAATAAATGAAAATAAATATATTCAATAATAATAAAGAAAAGACATCCAAAGGAATAATAATAATAATAAAAAGAAATACTATGGAATTGCAAAAAAAGAACTAAGCAAAAAAAAAGAACTAGAAGGGGGCGAAGTCCTGTCGGCCCCTTCGAGACAGCTGGGGTCGAGCACGTAATGGGAGCTCGCTCGGAGAGGGCCACCCGCAAGACTTGGGTGGCTCAATCCCTGAGCTCGCTCGAATTCGTTGAATAAAAAAAAAGATAGCCGTGGGGGGACTCACGATGACTCCCAGGTCGCCGGAACTCCTGCGTTTTCCCTCCTCGAGTTCTCGGTCTCGGCTCGGACACGGCTCTCTCGTTCTCTCTCTCTCTCGGTGCCGTCCTCGGCTCTCGTTTTCGCCCGTTTCGGATTGCGAAGCGTCTCGATTGGCGTCCAGCACAGAAGTGAAGACTCCGGTGTCGTCTCCGGCGTCTTCCGTCGAGTGGGGAGGCTTCGTGCCTCCTGATTGGCTGCGAGGGGTCACGTGCACCCCTCGAATCGATCGACGATCTCTGGATCGAAGGGAACTCCATGTTCCTATCGAATTCGTATCGAGGGCGATTCCCGGACCTGCAGGAAATCGTCCCTCGATTTGTGGTTCTCAGCCGGGGCCTGGATGACTCCCTGGAATGATTCCCGGCCGGTATCGATACTCGATTCAGCGTCGTAGATGACCGTCGTGGTCCCTCTTCGCTGATGACGTCATTCCTCAGTCGCTTCGGTTACGGAGCTCCCACGTGCTCGAAACGGTAATTCGTATCGGTAGCGACGGATGTCGCGACGTGTCTCATAATCGCCGAACTTCGCCCCTTCGAACGATCGCTCTTATCGATCTCGCGATTCTTATCCTAAACCTATTCCTTAATAGATGTCGGAATATACATGATTTGATTAATAATATACATGATTCGATTTCGCTCTTACACCGCGGATCAACTTAACCTAAGAGTTTGTTGACTTCCGTGTTGGACGATAATTCGATCGATCCATGCTGATCGATCGATACGTAAATGTATTTATTAATCACGCGTCGCGAACGAGGAAAGAAAACGGTTTTTCGGAGTCCGGGACTTTTGTGACAGAGAATCCGTGTTCTCTATCACAAACTCCCCCCTCCTTAGCCAACAGCTCCCCCGGGTCAAGCGGAGCGCCCCCACTGAACCCGAACGAGCGTCAAAACTTCCCCGTTGCGAACCCCACCCGTGCTCGATTAGGGGTCAATCATGTCTGCCAATTATTCGGACTTAGTAACCTATGCAATCGGCCATAGTCACTGAAGTTACGCTAAAGAAAACTGTAAAATTAACATTATTCACAGATCAATAAGTACATTACGAGTCGTTTTCTTACGAAGGGTTATAAGGAATACGGTTAGGATCGGTGGACGGTAAAATTAGACATACGATTCGATCTATTTTTACTAAGATATTATTCGTTCGTAACCCTCTTCTCAAGAATCGAACCTACCCTTCTTTTGCCTAAGGTTATACCGACGTTCGGTCGGAGGGTCAGACGAGGTCCCTGCGGTAGCCTCGATTTGAATTTCCCGCCCCGGTAAACTGCGATTCGCGGTAAATTTTCGAGGACGGCCTCGTTTGCGTTTGTCCGTCCCTGCCGGTTTGCTCTTTTCCGGCGTCTCTTCATTCGTTCCCGATACCGGCGTACGTGAGTTCTCGAAATCGACGCGCGCGGGTTTTAGATCGGAAATATGTTGTTTTCCGATCGTAACTCCATGCTGGTTCTGGAGTTCGTACGTAGTACGCGAGAGAACCTTCGAAACGGTATACGGACCGTCGAATTTCGGCGCAAGCTTCGCGGAAAAGGCCTGCGAAGCTGACGACAGCACTCGATTTCGCTTCCAGACGAGATCGCCTACCGAGTACGTTATATCACGTCTCCCACGATTGTAATATTTCGCCTGTTTATCGTGGGCCTCTTCCAGGTACTGGAGCGTCAAGTCGTGAAGCTCGGACATGTGGAGCATGCGTTCTGCCCACTCTTTCGCGTCCTGGACAGGGATTTTAACGTTCCCTTCCAGGATCCTTCGAGCAAATCGTGGTGGCGAGGGAAGTCGACCAAAATTTAAAAACGCGGGACTCATTTTCAAGGTGCTATGCACCGCCGTATTATATGCAAACTGAAATTGATGCAAATGTACGTCCCAATTGCGATGACTTCCCTCGACATACGAAGCTATCATTGTCTTCACGACTCGATTCATCCTCTCCACTGGATTCGCCTGAGGATGATATGTCGGTAGTGTCGCAAAATGTATCCCATGCGCTTTCAGGAATACAATCAACTTTCGGTTAACGAATTCCGTTCCGTTATCCGAAAGAAAGATATCCGGACATCCCCATCGATACATAATATGCTTTTCGAACGCCATTTCTACCGATTTGGCGTTCGCCACTCTCAACGGCACACACTCAATCCACTTGGTGTGTAAATCGTGGAATACGAGCACGTACGCGTATCCCGATTTGCTGCGTGGGAACGGTCCCATAACGTCCGCAGCAACGACTTTCCAGGGGCCATGGACACTTCGTTTGCCCATCAGACCCGCTGGAGCCTTTTGGTCGACCTTGCCTCGTTGGCAAATGTCGCACCTTCGAACATAATCGAGAGTGTCGACGTACATTCCGGGCCAATAATAATTTTCGGCGGCCCGAAAGTACGTCTTCGCAACACCTAAATGACCCGCTTGTGGCTCGTCGTGTACCTCCCTCAGGATATCGATCCGCGTCGCAGGAGGTACAACCAGCTTCCAAGCGTTTAAGTCCGGTACGAGGAGATCGAGGAACGAATTCGGCCTGTAACGGTACAGGGATTCGCCCTCGACTTTCCACCCCTCGTTCTTCGCTGGGTATTTCGAAACGTGGTCGAAACGGTTTCGATACCATTCCGACTTCGCGTCTTCGCTGGGGAGTTCCGGTATCGACGTTGGCTCATCGAGAGCCGCGACTTCGATCTCTCCCTCCTCGTCTTTTTCGTACATACGAGAGAGGGCGTCTGGAACGTGGTGAAGGGCCCCCTTTCGGTGGATCACCTCGTAATCATACTCGAGGAGTTCCAAGGCCCATCGCGCGAGTCGACCATCCGGGCTCTTCAGATGGTGAAGCCATCTGAGACTGCTATGGTCCGTGATTACCGTGAAGCGGTAACCCTCGAGGTAGTGACGATATTTACGTATCGCCCATACGACCGCTAGACACTCTTTTTCGGTTACCGAGTAATTTCGTTCGGCATCCGAAAGAGTGCGACTCGCGAAAGCGATCACTCGCTCTTTACCGTCGAGATCCTGCGTCAATACCGCACCGATCCCGAAACTGCTTGCATCTGTTTGCAAAATAAACGATTTAGTGAAGTCGGGTGTCGCTAGGATTGGAGGGGTCGACAATTCGTGCTTTAACTGTTTAAAAGCTTTTTCTTGATCGTCCCCCCAATGCCATCGAACCTTCTTTTTCAACAGCTTCGTTAGCGGAGTCGATAAGGTCGCAAAATCTCGAATGAAACGTCGATACCACGACGCCATCCCTAAGAACCTTCGCAGTTGTTTAAGGTTCTTTGGCGCCGGGTAATCGATAATCGGCGCGGATTTTTCAGGATCTACGTTTAGACCCTCTCGGTTCACTCGAAAACCGAGATATCGAACCTCATCCCGGCAGAACTCGCACTTCTCCGGGTTAATCGACAATCCGGCCTCTCGGATTTTGTCGAGTACCTTCTTCAACCATACGAGATGGTCGTCGAAGGTCGGCGTCGCGATAATTATATCGTCGAGGTACGCGAACGCGATCGGTTCCATTTCGGGACCGATCAAACGGTCCAGCAGCCGCTGGAATGTCGCTGGGGCTCCGGACAGACCGTACGGCATCCTCGTGAACTGGAAGAGCCCCTTTCCAGGCACGGTGAACGCGGTGACTTCCCTACTCGTTTCTTCCAAGGGAATCTGGTGGAACGCTTGGCTTAGGTCAAGTGTCGAAATATAGCGCGCGGAACGGAGTTTATCGAGTATCCCCTCCATATACGGGAGAGGATACGCATCCTTCTTCGAGACGGCATTGACTTTTCGGAAGTCCAGGCAAAATCGATACGTTCCATTTGGCTTTTTAATCATTACAATGGGGGTCGACCACGCACTGTTAGAGGGCTCTATTACTCCCTCGGCTAACATACGGTCGACCTCCTCGTACATAGCTTGGCGAACCGGCGGCGACACCAGGTAGTAGCGCTGTTTGATCGGTGCGCTACCCTGGGTGTCGATCCGGTGCTCGATTAAGGACGTTTTGCCTGTTCTTCCCGAAACTGAGGGAATTTCCCTCGCTAAAAACTCGTCGAGTTTCCGTTTTTCGTCGTTCGTCAAATCCGTGAGTCCGCTACATTCGATGTGATCCCGCCCCGGAGTGACCTCGTCAACCTCGTCGTCTGCAAATACGTGAGGGATGTTGGTCAATTTCGAGACCCAACCCCCCCTCGCGCTATCGATTACTATTTCAAACGCATTGACGAAATCGATCCCCAGGATCATCTCGACCGTCAGGTTCGGTAAGATCCGAACGTCGAAATCTTTTCCGGTTCCGTCTACAGTGACCGTCAACGTTGTTTCCTCACGGATCGTCTCCACCGTCCCGTTTGCCGTCACGACTTGTTCTACGAGAGGGGTTCGAAACGTTCGTCCCTCTCGAAATGACGGGTTTAACCCGTAGGCTCCCAGGAAGGTGCGAGACGAACCGGTATCGAGGAGAGCTTTTACCATCCGTTTACCCACTTGTACGTAGATAAACGGACGGAGGGCGTTCGTGACGTCCGATATCGTCAGTGCGGTCACAGTCCCTGGTTCCGTCGTGTCTGCTTCTTTGGGTTTCGGTTCTACCGTGGTCGGGGTAGTCGCTGTTGACGTCGTGGCTGTCGGCACGTCCGTCGTCCGCGTCGACTTCGTCATCGTTGTCGACGTCTTCGTTGCGGTCCCTTTCCGTCGAGGGGAGGCACTCGGGACTCTCGAAGTTACCTCCCGGACTCGTTTCCCGAACAGCGCTTGCAGCTCGGGTTGGGTTTGCCGGAGTTGTGGCAGCTGTAACAATAGCCTTTCTTTTTCGGCTTCGGGCAGTCTCGTAATAAATGGTCGGTGCTGCCACAATTCCAGCATTTCCACTGGTTCGTTTTCGAGTTTTCCTCCTTCCGGGAGGAAGTCGAAGGTGTTTCGGTTTTCGAGATCGGACGGTTTCGCTCCGATCTAACCGGGCTTCGCGTTTGGGCTGCTCGCGAGTACGTCTGCTTCGCGTCCGATTTCTCGGATTTCGGACTCGACCTCGTTTCTACCGCGGAACTATACTCAGATTTCCGCTGGTTCGGTCTTTTAGATTTCGGTTTATACGCGAATTCTAAAAGCGGGGAATCTTCTACCGGAGGAGGCGGCTTAAATTGTTTAATTCCAGCCCAAATAATCTCCCTCTCGGTCCCTAGATCTACCAGATCTTCTAACGTACTGATATCGTGTGGATTTATTTCCCGTCTATACGCTGGCTGAATATTTTCCAAGACAATGTCGAGCAATTCGTCCGGAGGAATTGGTCGAGTCATCCGGGATACGCATCCCTCGATACAGGTAACGTATTCGGCTATCGTTTCGTCGTCGCCTTGCGTTCGCTTCCGAATGAACTTATCGAGTCTCTTTTGAAGATCTCGAGTTCCGAATCGGGCTAGGAATTCTCGACGAAACTGTCGCCAAGTTTCCCACTCGTCTCGATGGGTCCTGTACCATTGTAGCGGTAGACCCTTCAATATCATAGGGAGGGCACACATTAGGCTGTCTAAGCCTAGACCTCCCAGAGTCGCCCATTCCTCGACTTTTCCAAGGAAATCCTCGGCACTCCCGTCCTCTTTTCCGCGGTATGACAACCGCCACCGACTGACAGCTGAAATTAGTGCCGCCGCATCCCTCGAGAAATTCGGCATCCTCGGTGTGTCGTCGGTTGGTCGTGCCGTCCGTTCGTGGGTGAAGTCCACCCTCGGTCTGGTCGTCGATATTCGTTCGGTCCTAAAGTCCGAATGGGGGTACCCCTGCGGTGAGGATTGTGAGAGAGGCACATTTCGTGTCTCTCGAACTTCCGCATTGTCGCGTCTCGTCACCGATTCCCGAGGGAATCGGTCGTATGCGTCGTCCGTCGGTTGGGGTACCACCGAGTACGTCGGAAAGTCGAGTAGGTCTTCGTGCGTTCGTCGATGGTCCGTCACGAGTCTTGTCGAGCTACGAGGAAGGTTCCTGTCCAGGAACGCTTCTCGAGCTTCCGCGTGTAATGTGGTTGCGCGCTCTGTCGTCCGGTATGTCGTGGTAAGTCCGGTGCACGTCGTCGTCCCAGTACTCATCGTCACGGTCGTTTCGGTCGCTAGGGTCACTGGTGGTAACCAGTGTTGGTCCCTAATAGTCACCGTCGGTAGTCGTCCCGATCCTCGTCGTTCCGAGGATGTCGAGACTGCGGTTGTCGTAGTGTTGGTTACTGTCGTTAGTGTCGATACAGCTAACGATACCAGCACATCGGTGGCGGTCGAGGTAGTCGGCGTCCGCGGTCGCGGACGCGGCGCGATTTTCGATACGGTTGGACAGTCGCGTCCTCCGAGAGAGGATACTGTCCAAAATTCGGCGGATCTACCTCGAGTTACGCTCACTAGCCTCTGCTCGTATTCCTCCAACAACGTCAACAGGTCGCGTTGACGTTGTCGGCTTATGTCCAGTTCCGACAATTCGTCGGACATCATGAGAGGTGCGAGAGCTAGTTCGGTCGCGACCGCCTCGGTTACGTTGCGTTTATACCGCAAAAATCGGGTCCTTAGCTCCGCTAAGTTGCCATCGGTAATTAATCCTAAACGCTGTAACACGGTACGGAGGGCTTCCTCATCGTATCCCAACAGGAGCTCGTCATCGGACAGCTCCTGGTCTGTCTCGTAATCCACCTGAGCCATTCTCGGGGAAAGGAAAAAAAAATCGTTGACTTCTGCGCGGCCAATTACAATCTTAATCGATTTCAAAAGAAAAAGAAAACGAATTTATTAAATAAATAAACGTTACCGGGTAGGATCGCTTCCTACCAGGTCGATTCTTGAGAGAGAGATTCGAAAAGAAAAATCACAAAAAGTTACGAAAAGTTTTTCTTAAATATTGAAAACTATTTAAAATTAATTAATAATTTTAATAAATAACAAATTTCTCCAATACCCGTTTATTGATTATATAAACGGGGAGAAAGTTCTTCTTGTGAAATATAATTACGCCAACAAAAGAAATTCCCGATATTCGTTTCAAAATTCGAAAAATAGAATTTCCAAAAATTATTTCAATCAAATCAATATCGTTAAAGATAGATCGAAGCGAAGCGTAGAACAGAAAAAAGAAGAAAGCAATAGGAGAAAAGAATTGCGTCGAAAAGAAAGTAGAAAAAAAAACAAGAAGAAAAAATATTTTTCGATCTCGAGGATCTACCGCGATCCTCGACTCTACCTCTACCGTTAAAACGAAAACGAAAGTAAAATATCGTTAAACGAAAGTTTCTTTTTGAAGGGATTCGGCACGTCTTTAATTCTCACCAAAATCACCGCGCGAAAAAAAAGAAAGAATGAAAAAAAACTATTGAATTCGTTATTCACTATTAAAACATTCATTCGACGAAAATTCTCGAAGGTCTTCCCAACGAGATTTTCAAATTCGACCGTTATCCTTCGATCAGCTTCGATAGCTGTCGAGCCGGTCGTTGCGTTGCCTCAAAATGGCTGCCGAATCCACTTCACAAAGAAACACGAAATCCACTGTGTGTTCTCGAACGATTCGAACACTACGACACTCGTTTCACACAACGAAAAACAATTCGCGGTTCACTGAATCTAAATGTCAATCGAAAGAACGAAAAAGAACACAAAAAAAATGATTCGAAATCGAAATTTTCACGTTTTGGGCCCCACGTTGGGCGCCAATTTGTGACGTGGATCTCGCTATCCTAAGACAGGGGACCGTAACCCCTGTCACGTCACTTCTTATCACCTGAAAATCTTCTAAAAAGGAAAGGAATCCAGGTCGCGGGCGCCAGGTGCAATGCACCGCGTCGACCAGCTCAGGTCGCGAAAATGGTAGAGGGGAGGGTTCGTTAGAAAACGACACGAAGAAAAATAAATGAAAATAAATATATTCAATAATAATAAAGAAAAGACATCCAAAGGAATAATAATAATAATAAAAAGAAATACTATGGAAATGCAAAAAAAGAACTAAGCAAAAAAAAAGAACTAGAAGGGGGCGAAGTCCTGTCGGCCCCTTCGAGACAGCTGGGGTCGAGCACGTAATGGGAGCTCGCTCGGAGAGGGCCACCCGCAAGACTTGGGTGGCTCAATCCCTGAGCTCGCTCGAATTCGTTGAATAAAAAAAAAGATAGCCGTGGGGGGACTCACGATGACTCCCAGGTCGCCGGAACTCCTGCGTTTTCCCTCCTCGAGTTCTCGGTCTCGGCTCGGACACGGCTCTCTCGTTCTCTCTCTCTCTCGGTGCCGTCCTCGGCTCTCGTTTTCGCCCGTTTCGGATTGCGAAGCGTCTCGATTGGCGTCCAGCACAGAAGTGAAGACTCCGGTGTCGTCTCCGGCGTCTTCCGTCGAGTGGGGAGGCTTCGTGCCTCCTGATTGGCTGCGAGGGGTCACGTGCACCCCTCGAATCGATCGACGATCTCTGGATCGAAGGGAACTCCATGTTCCTATCGAATTCGTATCGAGGGCGATTCCCGGACCTGCAGGAAATCGTCCCTCGATTTGTGGTTCTCAGCCGGGGCCTGGATGACTCCCTGGAATGATTCCCGGCCGGTATCGATACTCGATTCAGCGTCGTAGATGACCGTCGTGGTCCCTCTTCGCTGATGACGTCATTCCTCAGTCGCTTCGGTTACGGAGCTCCCACGTGCTCGAAACGGTAATTCGTATCGGTAGCGACGGATGTCGCGACGTGTCTCATAATCGCCGAACTTCGCCCCTTCGAACGATCGCTCTTATCGATCTCGCGATTCTTATCCTAAACCTATTCCTTAATAGATGTCGGAATATACATGATTTGATTAATAATATACATGATTCGATTTCGCTCTTACACCGCGGATCAACTTAACCTAAGAGTTTGTTGACTTCCGTGTTGGACGATAATTCGATCGATCCATGCTGATCGATCGATACGTAAATGTATTTATTAATCACGCGTCGCGAACGAGGAAAGAAAACGGTTTTTCGGAGTCCGGGACTTTTGTGACAGAGAATCCGTGTTCTCTATCACAATCTACATATATTGTTTACGTCTTACGGTACGAACGATAAAATCTCAATATCTATATCTATATCCAAAAATGTTCATATGTTAATTTTAGGAGAAAAGTAGTTTTCTCATTACTTTAACTTCTTTTTTAATTCACTCTTCGGAAAAAGTAATGAAATCTCAACAAAAAAAAACTTTTAAAAAGTAAAAATAGGTTCTGTGCTCAATAATAAAAAGTCCGATTATTTTTTCCAGAATTTCGAGGCCGACAAGGAATAGAAATCAAACCTCGAAATTCTGTGCCTAAGGTTTTGAGAAAGTAAGAATTTCGAGGTAGATAAAGAATTGAAATCAAACCTCGAAATTGTGTGCTTAAGAGCTAAAAAAGGACGTGAAAAAAATTGCGAGGTAAAAATTATACAGAACAGCGTGTTACAAAGTAAACAACTGTTTACAAAGAGCAAAATTTATTTCTGCAAATGCACGCTGTTCTGTGTAATTTTTATCTCCCAATTTTTTTTCACGTCCTTTTTTAGCTCTTAAGCACAGAATTTCGAGGTTTGATTTCAATTCTTTATCTACCTCGAAATTCTTACTTTCTCAAGATCTTAGGCACAGAAATTCTGGAAAAAATAATCAGACTTTTTATTATTGAGCACAGAACCTATTTTTACTTTTTAAAAGTTTTTTGTTGTTGTTATTAGTATACATTTAGGAAGTGAAAATATACATACGTAGAATCATTTGGATTGGGCCTGCACCAGAAAGAGGCACAAGTATTTTTGCGTCAAAGGTGTAATCAGCATCCAATTTTATTTCTTTGAAGTAAAGATCAACGTCTAATATCCGAGTTTTGAGGTCAAAGTTAAGTTTGTCAGCAGTAAAATTGGATATACCATATAGTTTCACATGGTGAGCAATAGCCTTGAAGTTTGTCATGTTTGTTACAGTGACCTGGTCGATCAATAACGGCTCTGTGGCTGGAACATCTAATTCCGGAATACCATTTGGTAGCTGAGGTACCAATTTAGTAACACTATTCAAGATGCAATGATTGATGTTCGGATTTCTTCGTCCGCACACGTGTATATAAGAAGCTGAAATTCAGATAAAAAATGAAATCATCATTGAATCATTCTTTCGTTACGGTAAGTCACGCCGCGGCGTCCCTCCTGAAGAACGGAACGCCGTGCCGTTTTGTCCTCATCCTTTGAGACATCGTACTGGGTATGATTACACATTTAACCACTTGCGTTATAAAGACGTGCCCTGCACGTCGAGATACTTTTGTTCCAAAATCGCCAGCGACGTGAACACCACGTCCGATAGTCATGTATCCGCGTGTTATATTGTAGAGCACGGCACAGTAACCGAATGTTAAATCGTAGCGCAAATGGTTAAGTCCCGCAAGTGAATAAAAAACAATTTCGAGAAAAAAATCGAACATCGCAATAGCACTTGCAATTACCCGACTAGAAATTTGCTGAGATTGGCTGAGTTTCAACCTAGGTACGAGCCAATATTGCATGACAAGGATTCTTAGCCAGGCGCTAGACCGCATTTCAATAGCCGAACTGTACTGGGCTCTCGCTATTCTTTTGTTATTGAGGATTTCCCATCTAGTGGCTGGCCATGGTTAATAAAGGAGCACTGGTTAGGTTTTTACCCTAAAGATGGCACGATATGATTTCTAGCTATTGGCTAGCTAGTATGCCTACTAGAAATTAACATAACCTATCTTTTTCTGTTTATGTTTTATCCGATCTTTCCGAGCATGTGCAGATGCACACATATAATACTATAAAACTACCATAAAATGATGAACATAAGTGAGAAGTGTGATCACGAGAAAATTTCGTGTGAAAGCTGTTTGCTGTTCATATAATCACGTTGTTTGTCGCAAGAACTCTTAACCGGCTTCAACCTTCTTTTATTATATGAAGTGGTAATTCCCAGACTCGACGTTTCCAATTTGGGACCATTTGAGTTGTAGAAATAGTTACTTTTTTTAATTATAGTCGTTGTATTATTTCTTATGATTTTCGTGTAACTCGTTATCCTCTAAGTTTTTGGATTTTTATATGAAAAGAACTCAATTATATAATATTGAAGGATTTTTAATTAAGGATTTAATGTCGATTTTTAATAAGCATTCATTAAATATCGACAGAAAATCTTACTCTTATTACTATGAAAAACATCTGTTTCCTTGCACAAAGACTAAACATACGAAAATTAAGTATAAATAAAAAAATTTGTAAAGTGCTTGTAACACGTATTATTTAAAATTATATTTATATTGAGTTATTTTCGTAAAAGTTTGCTAGTCACCCTCTCTTTCACCGATCTAGGATTTATTCCTGTACGCTAGACGGGAATTCACGGGATATGCTTGTGTTACGTATACATAACTCTCGTTGACATCTCGAATGGAATTCGTCTCGAATAGATAAGGGTGGTATGACTTCTCGAGAAATCTTTCGAGAAGCAATGACAAAGGAAACCAAGGAGGCGAACAATGAAAAGATCTCTCTTTTTTATCTCTCCTCTCTAATATAAATGAGTTCCAATTGACCACCACGTGCAATGAGTCTGGGAAATCTCTCTCGGGAAACCCGACACTTCCTAAACCATAAATTTCCTAAACTCATAAAATCGAGTTGTCACTTGGCAAATTATCAACTCTGTTTACAAAATGCCCCACCAAAAGAAATTCCAAAGAGCCCTTTCCACCACTAAATGTAAAATCCCTACCCTGTAACTTGGGTCTAATAGAAAACCCAAAAGATTAGTTTGCCCAATAGGGAACGATGGGCGATTTTTGTGGAGGAGTACAAGCCAAATTATTATAAGTAATAGCGGGAGCGCAAGTTCGGCATCAGTCGATCACTCGGTTCAGCCAGTATCACTAATTTTTCAAACCTAAAACTCAAATGTATACAAATTGTGATTTTTTTTTGTTTAATCACCTTCACATCCCTTTTTTCTTCTTTTCTCGTTGCGAATCTTGGCGCGGAAAATCACTCTCGAAACCGCACTCGCCGCCGGACCATTGTGTATGTAGTGTACGAACATTTAAATTGAAAAATATAAACTTTTGTTAAAAATTAAATCGGAGTACACCGATTAATATGATATTTGCATAAATTACAAAACATGTTTATTTTTCAGTTACCGCCTCAGAGTCAACTGCGTACTGTAGTGTTGACTCATTTTTACCAACTGTACCCTGAGCCGCACCCTCCGAACGGGACCCTGACGACCAACTCGGCGGAACCACGTCCCGGGTTCTACAACTACAGTATTCAGCCAACAGACTCACCGCGAAAAGTAAGTGAAGGTTTTCAATCATTAAATTAATCGTTTGTTCCGAGATTTAATTCCGAAATTTATTCTTAATTCGATTTTTAGTGTAACGTGGCCATTTGGCCACATTAACAATACGCGTTGCCATGAACGTACACAGTGTCCAGAGATCTCCCCGAAAGGGCTAGGACAAAAATATTAATAATATTTTTAGAATGTTATAGAGTAGGACGGAGGAAGCACGATGCCCAATCCCCATTTCCCTTACCTCGCGCATTCCTACCGCCTACCTATCACCGTGACGCTCCGGGAGAAGAGGACCTCAACACTACCGGAACTGGACAAGTCGCCATCCCCAGCCAATCACAGGACGCAACTCCGCCAGCCAGAAGCCATCGATCAAGATCCACCACCCAGGGCGGCAGCACCATCCACAACGGGAATTGCCGAAGGGCCCTGGGTGGGGGGAATCGAGGATCGCAGTCGGCGACGAAGGCAGAGATCTCTAGACCTTCGGCTTGACCGGGTACCTTTTGACTTTGGCCACCTTGTGAGTGCTGTTGGTGCCATTTTGGGGGAATATAGTTGCCTTCTTTTTGGAACCCTTTTCTTTGGATTTGGACGGATTGCTGGGTGCCCGGAGGGATCGGGATTGGACCAGGACCCAAAGAGGAGCCGGTTCCAGTGTCCGTTCGTTGGGAAGGGATCCAGCTTCGACCAGGTTGGTCCGCCACCATCGTTGTCCGGGCGTCACGGACGTTTCTTATGCTCACTTACCTTATCCTACCGCCTTCGTTTTTTCTTTATTTCCCATAAACGGAACAGTAGCTTTCCCTCTACCGCCTGTGAACTCTCGTGCTTTCCTACCGTAGTTTTTTTTTGTGTCTTCGTGTACGTCCTAGGACCTTTCGGCCTTGGACCGCCGCCTTCTGCGGCGTATCTTTTCTTTTCTTTTTTTTGCGCCTACCGAGGCGACATCTATTTTTGTTGAAGAGTTTTTTTTTATCTTGTTTGTTTGTTCGTTCTTTTTAATTTAATAAATCAAATTAAAACTTATTTCGCGTGAGCCTCCGTTATAGCCCCTTTTCTTTCCCTCTTGTTTTTCCCCAGGGCACGCGGGCAGAACCCCCTTCTGGGACTCTTGCTCCCGGCACCTAGCCGTGCCCCCTCGTCTGGCTTTGCGGGCTGATCGGTTCCCCCATTGCCGAGGGCCACCCCCTCGGCTGGCGCCCATCTTCCGATTCCGCACCCCTGGACTCCCCTTAAGGGACCGCAGGAAGGGAAACCGATCAGGCCGAAAGAGAGGACGAGCGAGGAGTTTGGGGCGGAAAGTCCGTCACATTAGATACTAATCCTACTTCTACTTTCATTTCGATTTGATGTTGATTCTATTCCTATCTCAAATTCTATTTCAATTCCAATTCAACCTCGATTTCTATTTTGGGTTTCTAATTTCGAGTTCTGAATGTTTTGAATCCGAATTCCATTTCTAGTTCAGTTCTAATTCAACTTCGATTTCTATTCTCTTATTTTAATTCTATTTCTGTTTCAACTCGACTTCGATTTATATCTCTATTTCTAATTCTACTTCCAGTTCAGTTACAATTCAAGCTCGATTTCTATTTCCTATTTCTAATTTAAATTGTAATTTCTAGTTCAGTTCTAATTCAACCTCGATTTCTATTTTTTATTTCAAATTCAAATTCTATTTCCATTTTGAGTTCTATCTCTATTTTGAATCCGAATTCCATTTCCAGTTCAGTTACAATTTAAGCTTGATTTCTATTTCCTATTTTTAATTTAAATTCTAATTTATATTTCAGCTCTAATTGAAATTCGATTTCTGTCTCTGTCTCAAGTTTCGTTCCAGTTTCTAGTTCAACCTCAATTTCTATTTCAGCTCTGATTTCTATCCCAATTTGTAATTCAACTTGGTTTCTATTTCATTCCAAATTTTAAATTCTATTTGCATTGTATTTTTAACTCAACGGATAGGAACTACCAGTTCGTTCGGTTATCACCTTATTTCCATCTCTATTTCTAACTGAGCGGATAGGAACTACCAGTTCGCTCATCTATTCTTCTATCTCTAATTTTAAACTGAGCGGATAGGAACTACCAGTTCGTTCGTTTTATTTCTCTCATTGATTATTCTAACTTTAGTTCTGATTGATTGGATCAGGGACTTCCGATTCGTTTTTCCATTGCTCGTTTCTATACCCTTCCCTCCCCCCTTTTTCCAGCAAACGGACCAGAATCTTCACTCTAATTCGATATCTACCGTGCTGACTCAACTCAACTGGACCCATCTTTCAGATAACATTTTCAATTCCATTTAGGTAACTTTCTTCTGTTTTCTACTATCGCTATATACCTCTCTCTCTCTCTCTCTCTCTCTCTCTCTCTCTCTCTCTCTCTCTCTCTCTCTCTCCCCCTTCCCTCTCCCCAAAGGGTCGAAGGGACGTTAGGTTTATTCACTCTCTCGCTCTCGCCCTCTCTAGTGCCTCCAAAGAGGAACCGTCCGGCAAAGAGAAGGTACGCGGCCAAACGAAGGGCGGCCTGGCTCGCTGAACGAGGACTTCACCATCAGGAGGTGAACCACCGACCCGACGGACCATCACCACCTCCGGGGAATCCTGCCACACCCCTTTTAGGGGATTTGCCACCCCAAGTCCGGGTCCCCTCCCCGATTCCGGAGTAGGACGATTCGGTCCAGGAGGTGCAAATTGTAGGAAGGGTCCCTTGCCCTATCCTCGTCCGACTTCCCAGATCAATCCTCTCCCAAGTCCCGATCGCTCCTTCCTCGACCCCAGAATCCCCTGCCAGTCCAGCGCCATCAACCTCCACTTCCAACCTCTCCCGTCCCGTGCCTTCCTTGATCCCAGAATCCCCTGCCAGTCCCGCGCCATCAACCTCCACTTCCAACCTCTCCCGTCCCGTGCCTTCCTTGATCACCGAATCCCCTGCCAGCCCGGATCAACCGGTCCCGTCCACCTCTGCTTCCAACCCCCCTCGCCCCATCCCTCCACTCATCCCTGATTCCCCGGCTAGTCCAGACCAACCCGTCCCTTCCGCTTCCAACCCCGATTTCCTCCCCCCTCCTTCGTTTCAAGACCTTTACCCTGAAGACAAGCATTATAAGGTCGTACCAGGACCTCCCCCGACCACGGGGAACACAGGAGTCGGAGAGGACGATTTCGCGGAGGTGTCCCACTTCGAAGTCCGGATAAAGAAGGGCTCCTTGCTCAGAAAGTCCCATTTCCGGCTCCTGAAGTGTTCGGGGCTGGACCGGATCCGATTCCGCATCAGGAACGGGTCAACTACTAGTCGTTATTACACCACTGCCTATTTTCGGGACTATTTAGGAACGAACGAGTCCACTTGTATTCTCGACCATATCGAATATTAAGAGGAAATAAATTATAGTTCCACTCGTCTGATTCTTATGCAAAATGTCTACTTAATTTATTTACCTTCCTAATAATAAATGGACGGTGTGTAATGTCCCACTACCGTAAATAAAAGTGTATTGAAAAATATAAATCCGTATATGTACTGTGACGATCTTCATGCCTAGCCCGGCGTAGATCGTGTCTCGGACATACAGGCGAGAGGCATCAAGAGGGGAGAAGATGTATTTCGGGCGCCTTACACTTTCCCTTCGATTTCAGATTGGGAAAATGCATAAGCGCCCGGATTTTGGGTGTCCGCAATTCAGTTTTTCCCCGAACTACCTCATGAAAGAAGCCTCGACTATCTCACAAGGGCTCCGCCAGGGTCGTGAGTCACCGATTTTGTTAAACCTTTGCACACATTTAGTAGTCCACTAAAACAATATAATGTGCAAATATTAAGGCGTACTTCTCAAGCGTTTTCGAGAAAATCGCAAGCAAAGTTTGCGATTTTCGATGCGTCGCTTATATCCCCTTACGAGACGATCTTTACCAAGCAGCGGCGGTGGCCGAGTGGTTAGCCTTCTAGCTTCGTAACCGCTAGAACGCTGGATCGAGACCCCTTTCGGGCATTTTTTTTTTCTTTTTTTTTCACACATTATTTCATGTATATTATAATTTAAAGGAAGTATAATGCGAAAATATATTTATTTGCATCATTTTTTATTACCACAAACATATTTAAAATTGTGGACGAATAAAGGACGAAACGCATTGATTTTCATTTAATATTCTTATTTATTAAATGAATAATGACAAAAAATAAGAAACAACAAACATAATTAAATTTTACAATTAATCGTCAAATGCATCTTGGGGAGATAGGATGATACTTATCATAGAAACAGGGGAAACATAAAGTGTTTTCAATTAAATACGCACAAGTTTGCATGCGTTTGATAACATTTTTAATCTGTCTATAAAAATAAACGTCACAGGGTTGGCATATTGAATTACATTTAGAAAGTATCACTTTCACTGTACAACTAGCAAGATCTACGTCGTCGCTTAAAATTTCATCATACAATGCAGGGTTTGTTTGACCCTCCCAAGAAACAACAATTAATAAAAACTGTTTCATTAAATTGTTCACAATTTTCTGTACTCTGGGCCCAAACTTTCCTGTGGGTTCTTGCAAGCACAGTTACACGTGCGGTACTAATTCCCCCGACAAGAAAAGTTTGGGCCCAGAGTACAGAAAATTGTGGACAATTTAATGAAACAGTTTTTATTAATTATTGTTTCTTGGGGGGGTCAAACAAACCCTGCATTGTATGATGAAATTTTAAGCGATGACGTAGGTCTTGCTAGTTGTACAGTGAAAGTGATACCTCCTAAATGTAACCCAATATGCCAACCCTGCGACGTTTATTTTTACAGACAGATTAAAAATATTATCAAACGCATGCAAACTTGTGCGTATTTAATTGAAAACACTTTATGTTTCCCCTGTTTATATGATAAGTATCATCCTACCTCCCCAAGATGCATTTGACGATTAATTGTAAAATTTAATTATGTTTCGTTGTTTCTTATTTTTTGTCATTATTCATTTAATAAATAAGAATATTAAATGAAAATCAATGCGTTTCGTCCTTTATTCGTCCACAATTTTAAATATGTTTGTGGTAATAAAAAATGATGCAAATAAATATATTTTCGCATTATACTTCCTTTAAATTATAATATACATGAAATAATATGTGAAAAAAAAGAAAAAAAATGCCCGAAAGGGGTCTCGATCCAGCGTTCTAGCGGTTACGAAGCTAGAACGCTAACCACTCGGCCACCGCCGCTGCTTGGTAATGATCGTCACGTAAGGGGATATAAGCCACGCATCAAAAATCGCAAACTTTGCTTGTGATTTTCTCGAAAACGCTTGAGAAGTACACCTTAATATTTGCACATTATATTGTCCTAGTGGACTACTAAAAGTGTGGAAAGGTTGAACAAAATCGGTGACCCACGACCCTGGCGGAGCCCTTGTCAGCCTAGAGGGGAGGTTTCGTGAGTCCTGGCGGACTAGAATCAGTCGGAGACACTGAGTATAAAAATGAATAACAAGCGGTTTTATTTTCGTTCTTGAACCCTTACAAAGTTACGCGATCTCGTACTATTTGCTCTCAAACATTCACACTCTTTAATTCATACATTTGTCCGCCACCTGTCAATCTTTCTTACAAAGTACTTAATGCACACTAACATTATCTTTCAAATTCCCTATACGAACAGGCAACTCTATGAACGGACCGACCGCTTTACCCTGTGTGACGGGTGACTAGATACTAGGTGATAATTCTCGGCCGCGACGGTCAGGCGAATATTGTCTATTTTCAACATGCCAAAATAACGCTAAATACACAAACGGATACTCATCGGTTCGCCGACACTGGGGTTCCAACTCGTCCGTGGCCGCAAACGCTATGGACGACCGTAGCTTCCAGGAGGCGAGGGTCCTCGTTTCTATCCTCTCAGCTGCGTTCTCTCCGGATTCTCGGAATTTTAGTTGGCTCCGTGAGAAGTTCCGGCTGGTGCCTCCTCGTCCTTTGGTGGTTGGTTGGGCCTCTTCTTCGAGGGGAAAGAGGCGACTGCGTGCTCCCTTATCTCCAGCTATTCTGTCTCAGAGAAGCCCATTCCGGGATCGGGGCTCGAGGTTGGGTTGAGACTCGCCTTATAGTTTGTAACGTGGTAACTTTTACCCGTTACAAATTTTGAGCTAAACTGAGTCGCGAGAAAATACAGGATGGTAAGTCTTGGGAGAGGAGTGTAACTCCCAATAATTTCATGATATTATCTTATATTAGAGTTAAGATTTGACTATTGCGATTTGAGATTGTTGCGGCTACTTTGGTAGCGAATTCGTTGAGATTATTGCGTTTGCTGTTTGAGTGAGTGTGTGAATGCTGCGACTAATTTTCCGTTCAACGATTGCGAAAGGAGGACCCTATCACTCACCATTACCACCTTGGCGTAAATCGCGAAATCTCCGAGAGAATTGCGAGACCATCGAGGGAACGGTGACTTTAGAGTGGATGAGATTCCCGCTCGGAAAAGTCCCGTAACAAGAATTTTTCGTGATAGAGGATAGAGCCATCTGCGAAGGATAATGAAGCCAAAGTAGAGCACTTTAATTATCGCTCTACTTGACCATCCTGGCGATTACCGATCCTGACGACTTATCTAGCGAAAGATCGAGTGATCTAGAGCCAGGTTCGATGGCGTTATCGGTCATGTCGCTGGTGTGACGTCATCTAGAGATTTGAGGGATCGAGGACCGTTGCGAAGAAGCGGATCTTCACTTACGATCCTGTATTGGCATCGCGAACACCTTACCGAATATATTTGGCTATTTTTGCGATATTCTTTTTTTTGTGGTGGTTTTATTTTCTTGCGTTGGTGAGTGGAGGTTTCCTCCCATTTTGTAGTTTTTTTTTTGTGGAATCTTATTCTTTATTTTTCCGAGTCGCGAGTGAGAGAGAGAGTGAAAGAGTTTTAATTATTTATTTATTTTTTGAATAATGACGGTTTTTCTTTTTTTATTTCTCTTGCGATCTATTTTTTTGTGATTTCTTTTTCTCTCTCTAGCCCTTTTTTTGTGTTTTTGTGTCGTTGTGTCCATTTTTGAGTTTCAGGGAAAAGTTGGGCGAACACGCCCCTCTACCAGAGCTAGGGCTAGACTAAGTTCCTTTTTTTTGTGTTGAGTCGTTTTGTCGGTTTCGGGAAAAACCGACTGGCGCCCAAATTAGAGATATTTCTTTTTTTTGTGATTCTTCTTTTTTTTTGAGTCAGGAAACTTGAGTTTTCCAACGATATTCGTATCGTTGCAAAACTCAAAAGAGACGGTTGCTCACTGCAGGCAACTCGTTTCAAGTTCTGGCCGGTCCCTCAAGTTTGTCGGTGAATCTCAGAAGCGAGATGCGCACCGTAACCGGCACACTTCACCAATTCACTGTGCACAGTCTTAATTCCAGTTGGAGTTCGGAATGCCCACCACCGGAAGCGCGAGGCTTAAGAGTGTCTGGCCAGCCTCCAGCGACCAAATTGGTCAATAACCAGGAATCACTTGGTGAATCTTCAACGCGAGGTGTTCCCAGTACCCGGCACATTTCCCCAACTTATCACGCACAGTCTCGAATTCCGAATGATACCCGATCATAACAATCGACGGCGAGTCTATAGTCTCAATCTATCTCTCGGGTCACCCGTATTCAAACTCTATCTGAGCTCTTCCTCGAGTTAATCCCCTATATATGAGTTCGCGTCTCATTGCCCTTCTCGGTCGCAAGAAATTTTAATTTCCAAGTGGGCTGTCATCTACATGTCACAGGGGATTATCGACGGAGTTTTTCTGCTCTGATTTTTCCCTTATAACTCCCGCAATTTAATAGATTCGGGCCGGCCGAGCCTGATTTTTAGTGGGCTATAATTAGCTGCCACTCGCTCGGTGATACGACTAGATGACCTATTCATTAAGACAATTTTTAGGGATTATGTATTGAAATCGGTCTAGAAACGTCGATCGTTTTTATTCGACCGGTCTCAGTAGGTGAGTCGTACGGATTAAGAGTTTAATCAGGCTATCTGTTGATCTCCGGGGATTATCCTTGCTCCACGTGTCTTAAGACAATGCGTGGATTTTATGACTACCGGTTCGCTTGCTCCGGGAGGGTTTTTGCTCTTGGCAAAACCTTTTCGGGGACTTTCAAAGTCCATATTGTCACAGTACCCACATCCCATTTAGTCATCTTGATTCCAGCAAATTCCTATCCCTGAATCGGTATTTGAATACCGATTCTAATATGGAAAGTGAGTCTTGAGTTGCTCTCGAATCACCATTCGATAACCCAACTCTAGACGTAACACTTGTCTAGCGGCTTGGTAATTTTTAGAGCTAGGGGCTAGATTGCCGAGCAATACACATGGAGCTACACTTTAGCTAATTTTCCTAGTCATTTTCTAGACAATAACTAGTGAAACTAGTTGTCAGATAGCTAGCTGAGAGGGAAAATTTCTACACGGGTACGTCTACTGTATAAGCTATTGACAGAGGATAGTCGTGCAAAGACGAACGGTTAGTGGACGTGCCCCTTACGCCGAGCTAACCTGAGACCAATCTCTCTGAATTTAGGATAATTTCACTGATATATATACTAAAGATTTGAGTGGGAGGCCGAAATATTAATAATTAAATACCGGGGCACATGTATACGAAGTATGCGTGTATTCTTATATTCTTTGTAGATCAACAGCTGTGTATGCTGGAGGTGAATAACAGAGGTATGCTTACATATGTGCTGCGTTTGCAGAAAATGTGTTCTTGGGTAACTCATGCTCTGTTCCGATTTAATTATGATTTACTAATCGCAATAGATAATTGTTACGAAAGGAAGTATTGTTGAAAGATCCTTATGGTACGTAACAGGTGAATTTATTAATGTTACAAACAAGAACTGCGGAAAATTATCTTGATAAAGGTCTAGAAATCGCGACCGAAACGTGGAAGAGAGAATAAAGAAATAAATTACTTGAGACCATATTACTGTCTGGCTCTAATTTTACAACGACGAATATGAACAAATATTTAAAACAATAAATATTAAAAAAACAGAATGATAGAAAATTTTTGGACACAAGCCATCATTTTAGAGTATTTCAATGCGTTTATTTAATCGTTTAATATAGAAGTTAAATTGTTATAGTAGGGGAGACTGGGGTGAATTGAAACGCGGGTCATTTGAAACAAATGAACTAATTCCGAGACAGTTAGTAGTGTATAGAGATTGGGACCCGAGGGGAAAAGGGACCAGCTTTCGTGTCTCAATGTGTGGTTCACTGCGTATTGCCGCTGAAAGCATTTAAAACGTTTTTATTTTAGTGTATTGTTTTTTCAACACGGAATGTCAGTTTTTTAATTGTTCTTATATTTTGTATTAAATCAAAACCATTCTTCCTTCTTCCGTATAATTTAAATTACCTTATCTATGAATATTCGTTTTAGTGCCCAGCGACGCAAACGCGCTTCTTCTGTTCCATGTCCAAAAATGCCAGTGTTCACGATCGCGAAAGGTAAGGGGGGAGCGGAGCTGAGCCGGGACCCACCGGACAGTCTTCCTCTCCCGGAGCTGGTCCCCACTCGCACCGTCTCCCACCTCGCGGCGATCTCATCGAGCGCGATATCGGTGAGATCGTTGCCGTTCCAGTCAGTCGCTCGCTCGACCCGAGCCCCTACAGACGGGGACTCTATGTATGCTTTTAGGCTACAAACGTAAGTCTGGTTATTCCAACCATCCAAACCTTTTCCCACGAGGCGTTCTCGTGATCCTAGAGTTAGCGCACTTCCTAGTGCGGTGTTCGCATTTCCTTTAAGCGGAGTTCGCTTCCCTTCCGTGCGGTGTTCGCACTTTGTAGTCTCTCTGAGACAATTCGAGGTGTTCTCGGGTTGTCTCTCCTTCGGGGATTAGCCCCATTTTCGCTCCCAACTCTCCGGCTTTCCAGGCGCCCTAGCGCCTGGTCTAGGCGGAGTTCGCCTTGCGCGTCAGTGCGGAGCTCGTCTTGCGCGTTTTTCTTGAATTATTAGGTCTCATTGCACGAGCCTCGCGCTCAGAGAATTAGTGCCTTTTTTTTCTATTAAGTTTTCTATTTATTGTTGAATAATATATTGTTAAGTTTCTCATTAAGTTGCTTCTTTTTATTAATTAGCGTCTCCTACCCTTGTCCGTCCGAGTGAGCCGAACGTTCTGCTACCACCGGTAGTTTCCGCTTTGTTTCTTTGTATTTGTTGGGATCGGGATTTGCCCGTTGTTACAGTCTCGCACAGCCAGCATTTTTGAAATAAAGCGCCGCTTGGCAATAACTTGAACATAATTATCTAAATAATAGATGAAGTCTTTTGTTAGCCGTAATTGATAATATAATTTATTTTGCTTCTTTGATTGTAAAACCACTATAAAGAATTATTTGATATCGTAACGTTTTGGCTCGCTAATCAGAGCCTTCTTCAGACGATTAAACTATCTAAAAAATTATATAAATAGATTAGTCAATTAGAGAACTTTTTCTGACTTAGTTTCGTTATTAGTATGTGTTTTAAAATATGTAGTAAAAATTAATAAATATAAATAAAATTACAATCTAATTACATATCTAAGACAAACTACAACATCCCAAGGTATCTATACCAATAATTAATTATACAAAAAATATATCATTTTTATTAATCTATTTATACATATTTAAATAAAGGTTAGAATCCTTGTCTAATATTGAATTTCTGATTTTAGCAATTAATTTACCAATTTATTGGAAGGGATTGTAAACCAATCTAATTGTATATTTACATACACAGAGGTTTGTTCCTCATTTTTATAATTTAATTTTTATAATTTAATTTTATTTATATTTATTAATTTTTAATACATACTTAAAGTTCTCTAATTAACTAATCTATTTACATAATTTTTTAGATAGATTAATACTCTGAAGAAGGCTCTGATTAGCGAGCCGAAACGTTACGATATCAAATAATTCTTTATAGTCATTTTACAACCAAAGAAGCAAAACAAATTATAACATAATTATCTTTTATTTGCAGACGTTTCAACTAACCCCAATCATTGTTTCCATTGACCCAGGCTCGGGGTAATTTGAAACGTTCTTCGAATATTCCTAAAAAGCTTTTAACTACTTCGACAGCATTCATGAAGCAAAATCAATAATGCAGTTTTAAAGCTACATAATCAGGCTACAATAGTAGCCTATTACGAAACAGGTATGGTATAAATTATAAAATGAAGTCACAGTAAGTTATATCGTCAAAAACGTTCCAATTGACCCCAGTCTTCCCTATCCAAAGTTTGCAATAACTGTTTATAACAAATACATTGAAGCAATGAATTAAAAATTTAGAGTAGACCTATTTCTGTTATGAGCTGTTACGATAAAATATCTCAGTCACGTTACAAAAGGAGCACGTTCTATTTTAATGCCATAAAAAGCAACTTCTCTTCTGATGGAATGAAATCGCGTATATAATTAAATATGGAAAGAAATCGCGTACATAAGTAAAAAATGTATATTGATTCATTATGACGGAGAGCACGTTAATCTTTTTAATTATTTAATTTTTTCACTTTCTTCATAGTTGATTCTATGAACGATAGAAAAAAGTTTTCTTTGCACGGGTACATATATTTACATACAGGAAACATTATTTCTAAAGCCTCAGGCGGTACATTTCTTAAAATCGATTTGCAACTTTATTGCGGCTACACTGTCTCAATAAAAAAACTTTAAATGGGCATATTAATTTTGCAAAGTTTTAGTATGACTTGCAAAGGCAGTGGAACATTTTTATGTAAATATTGATACAAATGTAAATATAGTTAAGGGGGGAAATACATGTAGACGATGAGAAAATAGTCAATTTTTATAATTTTTTTGAAGGGGTCTCCCTAGTTTGACGGTTTCGAAAAATCGATTTTTTTTAATTGCATTTTTTAAGAGTTCAGCATCTTAAGAATATATTTCTAAAGTATTATAGTTGAATTCGGAAATTTAGTAATGCTGTGAGCTATGAACCGTTACGCGCGACCGAGCGCGCAGGTATGAAACTGAAACTTTAAACACGTTTTTCTCAAAACGATATTTTTCGTCCTGGCGATTACTATATCTCAAAAACTACTTGATCAAACAACTTGAGGCTTAACAGACATATTCAGTACATGTTCTACTGAGTCATGAACTAGAATGAAGTTATTATTTGCAAAACTCGAATTTTGCAGCTCAAAAAACTAACCACTTTGTTACCGAAAAATGAAAACTTTTATTTGAAGTGTTGCCATTTTTGTATTTTTCAATTTTTTTTTTCATTCTAGTTCATGATCTGACTTCACTCATACAGATTAAGGGAATATCTGCGTTTTTTTATTTCAGATGACTACGACAGCCGCAATCATGATCGCCAGCAACACGCGCTTTTTTTTGCGAGCCTCTCTTACAATCGTAACAACTTGACATATATTTATTATTACGGCTTCCAAAATTTGAGCGCAGTGTTTGAATGTTATTTAATAAACACTTAAAACGTGGAATCGTAAGATGAAGTACTTTCCTTTGAAGAAAATCCCGAAATTTGCTTTATTTACCGAGCGTCAAACCAGGAAGACCCCTTAAGGAATAAAATGTTTAACATTTTTTAAATTTTAGGTATACTTTATTACATAATTAAAGTGTTTAAATAAATTGTTCCATTAAGGAATATTGTCAAATGGCGATGTTCTGTCGTGATATTCCAGGAAGGTTTTGGCGGCAGTTACCCGTTTGTGGGAGCCCCAGCGACTTTAATATTCATCTTAAAAGTATGAATCAGAAATTTTTAGTATTTTAACATCAACATTTAAGAAATTGAAAATTACAAAAGTGGAATACTTTTTAAAAAAACTGGAATTTTACGTAAATTTTTTTTTCTTTTTGGCAATAAAAAAGTAGTTTCGAAAAGCGATTTTCATAAACAAGTAGGTATAAGTTCAAGGTAATGTTGTTATTGAGTTGTGTGTACAATTTTAGCACGATCGGTGGATTCGTTTTAAAGTTATATTTCCCACAATCTTAAAGAATGTAGTTTTCCACAAAACCTTTTAAATGTTCCGAACTGCGAAAACTCAATCACTTTCGTAACTAACCGGCTTATTAGCGATTCCAGAGCCACACCGAATTTCAGTTTAAAACTTTACCACCTTATTCTTGAGATGTTTAACTAACATTTTATGAAGAAACAAAAAATTGATTTTTTGAAGCTGCTCTATGTACTTCCCCCCTTAAGCAATTTATGATATAATGTAAAATAGATAAAGATAAATAGTCTTCTTTACACAATTATAGTAGCGATTTTAGATTTAATTTCTATTTTCATTCAAATTGTTCATTGAAGCTGGTATACATTTCTGCCGAATTCGCTCGAATATTAAAAACGTTTTTCTTTTTCTTTGCTGCCGTGGTAACGTTATACACTGCATAAATAGAGATAGCTCAGTAGCTGGTACGTACCCAGCTCACACGCCAGAAGACGTTCGATCGTTGCATGATATCACAAGTGAGATGATGGAGTTCCAGAAATTCAACCCGCCGCTTATCACCAATGTTGTGAAGAAACCGCAAAAACATACAGGGTGTTCATTTGAAAATTTTCCAACTAAATATTTCGAAAAGTATGAAAGATATTTAAAAAGTATAAAATACGTGTCCAAGTATTGCGAGGGGGAAACAGGGAGGCAGTATCAGTTTTTTATTTGGGTGGCGTTTTCAAGGTCATTTGAAGGTCAACTTTGTTTTTTCAAAAGGAAACCTCTAGTTTTTATCATGGGATCTTATTGTACATAAAAAAAACAGCAATTTTTGCAGGAAACTTTTTTTGTTCGAGCACTATTTTTTACGTACAATAAGATCCCATAATAAAAAATAGATTTCCATTTAAAAAAACAAAGTTGACCTTCAAATGACTTTGAAAACGCTACCCAAATAAAAAACTGATACTGTCTCCTGCTTCCCCCTCGAAATACTTGGACAAGTGTTTCATACTTTTTAAATATCTTCCAAACTTTTCGAAATATTTAGTTGGAAAATTTTCAAATCAACGTAGAAGAATTACCAGAGGTATAAAAAGAAGCAACATGTAAAATATACATAACGGATACGGTACAGAACAAGAATATAAAATGAACAGAAGACTCTCCTCCATTCTCACTGTCATCACTTCAAAGCAAGAGAAATGTTTCTTTGTTCAAGGAGGGAAATGGTACGAACATGACGATATGCCCTGCAAACGAGTGTATTTTTGTATAGGAGGACCTACATAGGTCAGTGTCAAAGGGCATAATCCGCATCCTGAAGAGCCCACGTTTCAACCCCGAGGCCGACCAATCTATCTTTTTGTCGTTATCGGCCGTAACACTTAACCTATTTGCATCTCATCTTTAATTTATTCTGACACACTTTATTCTTAAACTTTTTGACAAGTCGGAATCAAGCACGTTCGAACCTTTTGACAACATAAACTATGTCCAAAGACCGCTGTCATTGGCTACCGGGGCAGTGAATATTCATCTAACGCTTGTGGCAGTGAAAATTCGTCTTTTTGCTTTAAATTATGTTTCGACAGATTTAAATTTCGCGCGGAAAATATCAGCCGGAAGTGGGCCTTACCAATGTCAAAAGACTTGAAAGAAACATATTTTAGACTACTCTGTATATAAAACAGCTTCTGGAAAAATTATTAAAAATTTGTATCGGATGGTAAAATTGTATACAATATTTTATATTATTATTCCGTTACTGTCGTTGTCTCTTATTTTTTAAAATAAACAAGTGTAAAAACTTCACAATAAAATAAGGCGTTTGTATAAAATTAAACTTGGTTCAATAAAAGGTATAAATTTAATGAAAATTATAAATACGTTTATAATAAATGCCAATCATAAAAAATACCTTTACATGTATACAAAAGTACTTCTGCAGTAAAATCCGATATTATTTGAGTGGGATTTCATTAAAAATTTCTTAAGAACTATTGTCCAAAATGTGGAGAAATACTTGCAATAATCGTTATTTTTCTCGTATAAAACTATTGAGGAATAATAAATTTGAAGTATATTTTTACCCCAATCTACTAAATCAATAAAATATAAATTTGATAACTCAGTAGGTGTACAGGATCAGTTAGAAAAATGCAAAGAACCGCTTAACAATATTTTTACCATAGCCTATAAAAAATCTGGTATTAATTAAGAAAATCTATTTTAATTATAATTTTGTATTTTTGGATTTAGATTATTGATTACGTATAATTAGCGCGGTAGAAATAATGTTAATCAATGTTTGTTTTTTGCATCGATTGCTACGTTAATAAACGAATTTGAAACTTACGGATACTTCCAAATACTCTAGTGATGAGCATAGTCATTCCAATAAATATGGGTACCTTCATTTTGTGTAATATATTTTAGTATTACGGCGCAAGTAAATTATTAAGCAAAATGAAACTGTACTGTTGGAATCAACTTTGTTACTATAAAGATCCTGATTATGATGCAAGTATTTATACTCTTGTAACAAGCGTGGAGTTATTAGGCTCGATCAAGAGTCAATTAAATTCAAAGTAAAATAAGTATCTGGTGCAAAAAATCGAGACAAGTTCATGTATGAAAAGTAGTATCTCTACAAAAAGCATATCTGATCAGTGTGTCATCTAAAAGATATTACTATTGAACATAGATTTGTGGTACATTTTGAAAATTTTCAGCCGAACAAAGTAGTTAAATCCGACAATATTAGACAAGTTCAAATTTTCCATTATATCGATACGAATTTTGAAAAACTTCGGCCAGATAAAGTTGTTAAATCCCATAACATTAGATAAGTTCGTTTGTTCCATTTTGTCAATATGAAATAATTACATTTGACCAAAAGTTCACAAAAATACCTAGTACTCTCCACTTCATATGATTTGTGAATTTCTTTCATAGCCTCTATATAATAATAATAATAATAATCAGATGTTGGAGTATGATACATTATCATTCATATTATTATTATTTTATCTGATCTTTATTAATTCATAATGCGGTAAAATTAAATTAAATTGTAAGATATTTATTGGTTGTCGTTTGGGATCGGGACCCGACAAGTTCAGTGCCCGTTCTAATCACGTAAACAGAAAAAATTCTTTCCATTTTGTTTTAATTACTACAGATATTGCCACATGCACAATATATAGAGGCTATGGAAGAAATTCACAAATCATATGAAGTGGAGAGTACTAGGTACTTTTGTAAACTTTTGGTCCAATGTAATTACTTCTTCTTGACAAAATGGATCAAACGAACTTGTCTATTATTGTCGGATTTAACTACTTTGTTTGGTTAAAGATTTTCAAAATGTACCACAAATCTATGTTCAGTAGTAATATTTTTTAGACGACACACTGATCACATGTGGTTTTTGTAGAGATACTACTTTTCATACATGAACTTGTGTCGATTTTTTGCACCAAAGGTGTTTTTTGAGGGGGATTTGTCTCCTTTTTGCAAATATGTATTATATTTTATGCAAATGCATTTTATGAAGAGCATTTCGTCCGCAGTAACGAAAGGGTTAACCACTTGCGCTATAAAGACGTGTCTCGCACGTCGAGATACTTTTGTTCCAAAATGAAAAGCGACGTGTACACCACGTCCGATAGTCATTTATCCGCGTATTATACATATATATACAGTAGGGTGTTTAAAAAAAAACGACCTTTTTTATTTTTTTGAAGAACTTTGAAAAACTGTTAGAGTATTACTAGAAAAAGACCCTCTGAAAACCGGAGCTCTTAATATTAATATTTAGAGGTGGCGATTCGTAATTTTGTGTTTCCCATTTAAATAACATAGAAAAATTTGTGATAAAAATTTGGAATTTTCTACCTCAATGACGAATCACTTCACAAGTATGTCAAAGGGTTATCTTATAGGAAATTTAATGCTCTACATAAAAGGTCTGAATGACGATTCGCGTAAGTCTAGCCGTCTCAAAGATATCGAGCCTCAAACTTTGGCATGTTTGAAATTATGAGATTATTTTCTCTAAAAACTCAAAAAAATCAATTCATATCACTTAAGTACCTAAAATTATCAACTTTAAAGTAAATATCTACAAAAACTTAGTAGAATATTGATCGAAATTTGTTAATTGTTTGATAAATCACAATTTCAATCAATTTTAAGAGAAAAATTCTTACTTATCTAAAGAATATGGTAAAAGTTCATCTTAAATCCACTTATATCATGTATTAATAATCAATTCATATTAAATTTATTTGCGTGTTAATAGATTGAACAGTAAAAATCGTAAAATTATTAGATATGTTGATAATGTTTTTAGAAAAAGAAGATTTTGAAGCTTTCAAAAAAATCTTCAATTTTGTAATTCATTAAAAGGAGTAAACGATGTTGCTGAAAGGAATGTTGCGTTAGTTTCCAACTATAATCAACACTTAACTAAAAATGAGGAGCAGCTCCAAAGTTTGCTACAAAATTGTGAAGAAACATCGAGAGGATTATCCAAACTGTAGCAAAAAAAATTTATTGAAGACTGGACTGTTAAAAAGTTTTCTAAAAATATTGTCAACATATCTAATAATTTTACGTTTATGTAAAATTATTAGTTGCTGCTCCTCATCAATCTATTAACACGCAAATAAATTCAATATGAATTGATTATTAATACATGATATAAGTGAATTTAAGATGAACTTTTGCCATATTCTTTACATAAGTAAGAATTTTTCTCTAAAAATTAATTGAAACCGTGATTTATCAAATAATTAAGAACTTTCGATCAAAATTCTACTGAATCTTTGTAGATATTTACTTTTAAGTTGATAATTTTAGGTATTTAAGTGATATAAATTGATTTTTTTGAGTTTTAAGAGAATATAATCTCATAATTTCAAACATTCCAAAGTTTGAGGCTCGATATCTTTGAGACGGCTAGACTTACGCGAATCGTCATTCAGACCTTTTTTGTAGAGCATTAAATTTCCCATAAGATAACCCTTTGACATACTTGTGAAGTGATTCGTCATTGAGGTAGAAAATTCCAAATTTTTATCACAAATTTTTCTATGTTATTTAAATGGGAAACACAAAATTACGAATCGCCACCTCTAAATATTAATATTAAGAGCTCCGGTTTTCAGAGGGTCTTTTTCTAGCAATACTCTAACAGTTTTTCAAAGTTCATCAAAAAAATAAAAAAAGTCTTTTTTTTTGAAACACCCTAATATACAGGGTGTGCGGTATAAGATCATTAACCCGGGAGATGGTGGTAGCTGGTGAAAAACTGAGACGAAAAGTTCTGTACCATTTTTCGAAATTCGGATTAATTACCGAGTTATTAATTAAAACGTTCCGGCCAATCAGAACGACGGAACGGCTAGTAGGCCGGTCAAAATAATTTAGACTCAACCCTAGACGCCAGTATGTCGCCAAAGAAAGAAGGAGTAGTAAAATAACAAAAGAACTAAGACAAGGGTAAAATCAAAACATTGCTCTACTGTTACCACTACCATAATACTACACTATGGTGTGTTGTCCTTCGGCAACAGAGTAGTAGTAGTGGTAATACTTAAGATATCATATGGTAACACCAAAGCATTGAAAATTTTACTTCTGGTATTTCTTCTATTACTACCACCACCTCACTACTATGATTGTATGTGTTTTCGTTGTACAATAAAGTTGTAGTAATAGTGCATAAGAAACAAAATGGCGAAATTGAAAACCATCAAATTCTTACTTGTAATATTAGTGCTGCTACGAGTACTACTGCTTTCATTATGATTATTATGATTATTATTATTATCATCATCATCATCATCATCATCATCATCATCATCATCATCATCATTATTATTATTATTATTAAAATGTTACTCTGTTATCATTATTTTAAATTCGAATAGAATTCGATTAAAAATAAGTAAATTGTTACGTCTAAAGTTGGGGTATCGAATTGTGGTTCGAGAGCAACTCAAGACTTACTTTCCATTTTTGAATCGATACGAAAATATCGATTCAGGGATAGGAAATTGTTGGAATCATGCGACTGGTTGGGGTTTAGAGATATATGTACATTTACATGTTCCTTGAACGGTAACGTTTGTACACATTAAGATTCAAATGATCTAGGATAATGTAATCTTCTCTGGGACCCAAGTGATCCTTAAAATATGCCCAATTTTAATAAATAAAGTAACAAACCGGAGGTTCTTATCTGTTTACTCGGGAATAGGAATAGAAATAGAAATGGAGGTAGAACTTGGAATAAAACTTGGAAATAGGACTGGAAATGAAACTGGAAATAGGACTCGAAATAGAACTGGAAGTAGTACTGGAAGTAGAACTGGAAATAGAATTGGAAATAGAACTGGAAATAGAACTGGAAGTGGAACTGGAAATAGAACTGGAAATAGAACTGGAAGTAGAACTGGAAATAGTACTGGAAATAGAACTGGAAATAGAACTGGAAGTAGAACTGGAAATGGAACTGGAAGTGGAACTGGAAATAGTACTGGAAATAGAACTGGAAATAGATCTGGAAGCAAAACTGGAAGTAGAACTGGAAATAGAACTGGAAGTAAAACTGGAAGTAGAACTGGAAATAGAACTGGAAATAGAACTGGAAATAGAACTGGAAGTGGAACTGGAAGTAAAACTGGAAGTAGAACTGGAAATAGAACTGGAAATAGAACTGGAAATAGAACTGGAAGTGGAACTGGAAGTAAAACTGGAAGTAGAACTGGAAATAGAACTGGAAATAGAACTGGAAATAGAACTGGAAGTGGAACTGGAAGTGGAACTGGAAATGGAAATAGGAAAAGGAATAGAAGATGAACAACTTAGATGGTGTTAGTTGTTAACCGGGAATAGAAATAGAAAAATAGACCGCTAATGGACGAATTAGATGGTCTTGTTCGTCCACTAGAAACAGAAAGGGGTGGTAGAAGTGAAGGGTGAACAACTTAGATGGTCTTGGTTGTTCGCCGGGAATAGAAATAGAAAAATAGACTGCTAATGGACGAATTAGATGGTCTTGTTCGTCCACTAGAAACAGAAAGGGGTGGTAGAAGTGAAGGGTGAACAACTTAGATGGTCTTGGTTGTTCGCAGGGAATAGAAATAGAAAAATAGAAATGAAGGGTGAACAACTTAGATGGTCTTGGTTGTTCACCGGGAATAGAAATAGAAAAATAGACTGCTAATGGACGAATTAGATGGTCTTGTTCGTCCACTAGAAACAGAAAGGGGTGGTAGAAGTGAAGGGTGAACAACTTAGATGGTCTTGGTTGTTCACAAGAATAGAAATAGAAGAATAGAAATAAAGGGTGAACAACTCAGATGGTCTTGGTTGTTCACAGGAAGTAGAAATAGAAAAATAGAATGTTAATGGACGAATTAGATGATCTTGTTCGTCCACTAGAAACATAAATAGATACGGAAATCGGAATAGACTTAGAAAAAAAGGAAACAAAAATGGAATTATAATTGATCCTGAAATAGAACTTGAATTTAAATTAGGAAATGGAAATTGAAATAGAATAAGAAGTGGAAATAGAAGTAGAATTAGGAATTGAACCTGAAATAGAAATTGAAATAGAAATCAGAATTGAAATTGGAATTGAAATTAATTTATGAATGGGCAAAATGTCGCTTAGCTTTCGAAGTCGGGGATGCTGGGGTGTTCTTGATCCTAACAGAAGGATCCCGGCGGGTAGCTCATCGGGGCCTGGCTTATCACGAACCGCGAAGATGGTGCGATGAAGGTTGTGGGAGTAGAAATAATATACTCGACTGTTTGGTTTTCGAATACAAAAAACTATATTTCTACAAATTAAAATATAAAATACCGAGGTCACTTTTACAAATCAAGTAAAATGAATGAACGAGTCTGGATCAACTGGTCGAGTGATCCAGACTCGTCATGGAGTCATCACGAAGGATGCTAAGAACTCCGCGAGTGATCTTGAGCGATCCGAAAAACTAACTGCCTTCAGAGTTCGTTTTCTGTCTTCCACATCGGATTATTCTTAATAATAATTAGCTACTCCTCTCCAAACTGTCCATCGTTTTCATTGGACGAATTATTCCTTTAAATTTCTCATTGGGTCTGGTTTATGGGATGGGGGTTTCGTTCTTAGTGCTGATAAGCCAAAATTGAAATCCCTTTGGTGGGAAATTTTGTTGGCTATGCATTTTTGCCAAGTAACGATTCGAAGTTACATTGCTTATGAGTTTAAAGGTTCAAGTTTCTCAGAAGAGAGAATATCGAGATCAATTACATGCATTAGTCATTCGCAATTTGTTTATTCCACAAAAAGGAAAGGGACTATCTATTTCATTGTTATGGTTTCTCGAGGAGGAAAGAAAAAAAATTGTCGAGAGGTCATCATATTTTTACTTAAATAAATTTAATGCGAGATCTTTGCTGAAGTTACGGGTACGTAACACCTTCCCCCTTTTTTTTGGCATATGAGGAGGAACGCAATCATATGACAAAAACCAAAGAAAAGAATAAGGGAAAAAAGAAAATAGGCTAAAGAGATCAATTTGGAGAGAAGTTTACATTGACGAGGTTAGCATGGTTAAATTAACGATCTTAAAGTATAGAGAGAGTAGCTCTAAGAGAACTTGTAGATAGTGCGGGATAGGTTTACAATGAGATAAGCAATACATAGTAGTTGACATGTACATGCGTCGAGAAGATGAGGAAAAGAAATAAAGAGAGAGAAAAGAAGAAGAGAACAAGGAAGAAGGGAAAAAGAATTTTTATTACATATATGTATGTATGTGTATGTATGTGTGTGTGTGTGTGTGTGTGTGTGTGTGTGTGTGTGTGTGTGTGTGTGTGTGTGTGTGTGTATTTAGACACTATTGCCTGAGGATTTCGCAAAAGTAGTAACATGTCTAATGTCTTTTCTCTTCTTTTTCTTTTCCTCCGACGTATAATCACGAAAATATTTCAACAAAACGGAGATAGATTAGAAATTGTCTAATCTAGTTTGCGGACGTTGTTTACTTTCGACGGTGTGGCATTTGTACTATGCCAAGAAAAACGGAAGGGATTACTCTCGTCGATATGCGTAGTATATATTATAATATTATATAGATTGTAACTTAATTTGGTAGTAGGAAAAGAATTGAAATTAATTTCAACAAAAATGAAAGGGATTAATCTGTGGTAATCGACTTATGGTACAAAAGATGTTATTAATTTCGTTGTTTGAATTATATATGTTAGGAGAATGCTTAAATACTAAATCCTAAATTGTTAAATTTGAGTAAGATACAAGTATATCTATTTGAACGATAAGTGTACCAAATTATACGGAGTTGAAATAGTTTTTCCGTCGTCTTGTATAGGTCATTTGGAATCACTGTGAACCCCGAGATCGGCTCTGGACGTTCTTATCTTCCTGCTGTAGTCCGAGGTGTAACTGGTCTCCATATTGGAACGATGATCTGACCTTGAAGCGTTGTCGAATCCCTTTTTAGTAGATTCTTAATCTTCAGCAATACATTTATTCTGGGAGAAAGGTATTCCTTATGTCCCATGCAGTCTATTATATGTAGATTTCATTTGTGTGCAGCAGTTAAACTTCGGTAGATACACATTTGACGATGTACCATATCTTTTGTTGTCACAACTGCATATCTTGGTGTGATTTTTTTTTGACACCCAGGAAAATGTAGGATTTGAAGAGCTGGGGGTTAATTCCACCTTGAAGAGTTGTCGTTTCATCTCCCATTGCTGAATAACTTCGTTTGAACTTAATCCTTTCGCTTGAGAACTGGTATTTCTCCATAAATTTGCTTTAATTGAACACCTTGAGATAAATTGGATTTATCTTTATTCGTTTCAAAATTACTTCTTCGAATTTTGTTTCGAAGATAGCTGGTTCAAATATTCCGTCCCATGTACAGCGCATCCGCTAATTATTGGTAGATTCTCCTTTTATACGAAGACGAAGATGATCTTCCATTTAGTGATGATCCATCTTGACGCAGCAGTTGCGGCTATCTTCCTTCAAACTTGCGTACTGCCGGTACTTGTCTTTTCTTGAGTACGAAATATTCCACATTGTAGACAATTCGATAGATTTGACCATACATTGACTTTAGTGTATTTGTATTTAATAATTTGGAACACTTTTACAAAGATTTCGAAAGATTAGAATTATTCGTTTATGGGGTTATACTTTCCTTTATAATTATTAGTATAATGTTAAGACATTGTTCAACCTTGGATTTCATATGAACGTAGAAACTTATAGTAGAACAAGCCACAATAGATTTTGCCTTTCCATTCTGAATGTATTAATTTTCGCGACTATTCCAAATTTTAACATGAATGTTACTAATTTTACGAATTCGGTAACCTCATGGGGATCTTTAGTTCATCTTCGAACAAGTAGAAGATATCTTTTTACTTGAAAATAATTTATTTGTCGTAATAGAATTTAAATTTCAAATTTTTGCTATTTGAACAATTTTATTTATTTAGCTGATGGAAAGTATATATTTACGGGGTTAGTTCTTATCTGATTTTGGTACTAGACAATAGTAGTAATTTATTGATGTTTTCCTTAGGTTAAAACAGTACGGAAAGATACTGGAACATCTTCTGAAACGGATTGCTTAAAATCTAAGGAAAATTGAGTCAAAATTCAATGAGGTAAATTTAACGTAAAGCTACTTGAACAATATTGGTATTTGTTAAAATTGGTATTCTTAAATTTTATGATTCGATTTTCTTTTTACATAGAAAGGCTATGATTGACCTTGATTCGTAATTACAACTATAACAAAGAAATGATTTACAGAGGTAGTGGCCTCTTCCTTATTAATACGCCGTTTGTTGTGTGAGTCCTCAGGTTGCTTTACTTGTATGTTAATTTAATCGAGCTATCATGCACATTTCAGAAGCATATCACAATATATGTTTATTTTTCGCGTTCTTAGATGTTGATATATGTATACCCGGCGCGTGCCTGGATACTCTCCTTTGATAGAAGAGGGTCCTTAACAGGGATATGAAATTCTACAAAAGTGCAGTTTTGCACTTTTGCGTGTCGGGAGCCCAGTTTGCTATTGACTGTCGGTTGGAGGAGTATTAAAACTCTTTGAGTGTGTTCATTGGAAGAAGTGTGTTTTTGTTTTGTTTTGTTTGTATTATAAGCAATTTTATTTCCGATGGACCCCAACGAAACCCCAGGTGATTGGGATTGGACACCGTCTAGGTTGGGGCGCCTTGATGTAAGTGATAAGTGAAATATATTTTCTTTCTTCCCTCTTTTTTTTTATTTATTGTTTTGTTTTTTTTGTGTATTTTAATTTTGTTTTTTTTAATTTATTTTAAATCTTACTTATTGTATTAATTCCTATCAGATGATGATTCTGCGTTCGGTGGCGCGCCAGCCGCAGTATTGGGGGGTCGTCGTTTCAATAGAACATCGCCAGACGGTAAGCTATTATATGTTCATATATATTCTTCATTATTATTGTTATATTTTAATTTATGATTTATTTATTTATTTAATTTTTTTTTTTTTTAGGTTCGTCGTTGGAGGCGTATGTTTCGTTTTCTTACGGACCCCTGTTGGGACTGGTGAGACGTGTGGGGATTATTGGAGATGTTCGCGGAGCCGGAGGACGAGGCCTTTGGGCTAACTATCACCCACTTTTCGACGGGTAGAGGGTTTTATCAGGTGCCTCCAACCTCTACTCGACAGTAGAATTAGGGAAGAAGAGAAAGGAAAGAGGAAAGAAAAAAAAGGAATGATTGGAGAAATAAAAAATAAAAAGAATAGAAGGAAAACACAGAAAAGAATATATATATTGTAACGATGATGTGTGACGAAAGATGATTCGTAAATGTGGAGGTGTGTCTGAGCAGAATTCACCTCGATAAAATAAAAGAATGAATCTTATAATATATATATATATATATATTTTATTCTCCTTTATTCTTCTTCTCCCCTTTGTTTTGTTTTTGTTTTTGTTTATTTTAATGTTTTTTTTCTTTTTCTTTCTTTCTTTTTTTTTGCTGGATATAGAAAGATTTAGAATGATCTAGCATTTTTGTCAGATTTAGCTGGATATAGAAGAATTTAGCATGATCTAACATTTTTGTCAGATTTAGCTGGATATAGAAGAATGTAGCATGATCTAACATTTTTACCAGATTTAGCTAGATATAGAAGAATTTAGCACGATCTAATATTTTGTCAGATTTAGCTAGATATAGAAGAATTTAGCACGATCTAATATTTTGTCAGATTTAGTTGGATATAGAAGAGTTTAGCATGATCTAATATTTCTGTCAGATTTAGCTGGATATAGAAGAATTTAGGACGATCTAGCATTTGTTCATAAGATTCAGCTAGATATAGAAAGATTTGTTAGATTTAGCTGGATATAGAAAGATTTTAGTATAATTTATTATGATTTGGTATGACTTATTGTTAGATGGTCTTGGTTGTTCACCGGGATAGAAATAGAAAAATAGAAATAGAAAAAAAGAGTCGTAGGAGTTTTCGTCAGAAGATGTCCCAGCAAACAGCTTGCAACGAAGGGTTCCTCGATGGTGGTTTCTATCAGGAAGGTGGCTGGTGACGAGTCGTGTCACTGGTGCGGTCGACGAGTGGGTGTTAGGAGAGCAAGAAAACTGAACACACGCACGCACTATTGTTTATTTTCGATTTTATAGAGAAAATCTTTATTATCGAAATTTTTCGTACGTCGAACATTCTTTACAAGGTTTTTGGCGATGGCCGAGTAGAGAGCGAAACGCGTGATTTACCGTCTTCCGCAGCGAAAAAGGATGTAAGATTTGGAGTTCGTTTTGTGAATTTAGATTTCGTTATAAGGTTGAAATGTCCGGAGACTGATCTGACGATCGAATGATGCAGAAGTAGCGCTCCTGCATATACTTATAATAATTTGGCTTGTACTCCTCCATAAAAATTGCCCATCGCTCCCTATTGGGCAAACTAATCTTTTGGGTTTTCTATTAGACCCAAGTTACGGGGTAGGGGTTTTACATTTAGCGATGGAAAGGGCTCTTTGGAATTTCTTTTGGTGGGGCATTTTGTAAACAGAGTTGATAATTTGCCAAGTGACAATCTCGATTTTATGAGTTTAGGAAGTTTATGGTTTAGGAAGTCTCGGGTTTCCCGAGAGAGATTTCCCAGACTCATTGCACGTGGTGGTCACTTGGAACTCAGTCATATTAGAGACGAGAAAAAAAAGAGAGATCTTCTCATTGTTCGCCTCCTTGGTTTCCTTTGTTATGGCTTCTCGAAAGATTTCTCGAGAAGTCATATCACCCTTATCCATTCGAAACGAATTCCATTCGAGATCTCAACGAGAGTTACGTATACGTAACACAGTGATGAGAAATGTCCGAGCAATATTTGTAGACGAATGTAGTATGATTGGATCGGGAATACTAAACAGTATCAACGGACGCCTACAGCATATCCTTCAAGAGTATGAGAAGCCATTTGGTGGAATGGACATGATATTCACTGATGATTTGAGACAACTGCCGCCTGTATGTCAATCACCGATATATAAAAAGAGTAGACAAAACTTTTGTGCTGAAATAATATGGCAAACTTTAAAATATTATCCGCTCGAACAAGTAATGCGGCAATCGGATGTGGTGTTCAGCACGATACTGACGAAAATTGGCGATGGACAAAAGCTCACGGATGAAGAAAAGAAAATAATTGAAAGCAGATTTGTAACTACGGAAACAGCAGCAAAATTAGCTCCAGATTCCATACGACTGTTCTTCAATACTTCTGATGTCAACAAGTACAACCTTTCAGTTATATCTGGAACAGATGTTTTAGAGTATGTCGCTAACGACTCTTACAGCGGAACAACATCGAAAGAGCAGTTGAGCAATGCACGGGCCAAAGTACACAAAATGAAACCAGAAGAAACTGGTGGACTACCGTACATGTTACGACTACAGTTGAATCGTCCGTATATGGTTCGAAGTAATATTGATGTTATCGATGGAATCGTAAATGAAGTTATAGGATGGTTGCGGTACGTAGAATGCAATCCAGAAGACACAACGGTAGTTAAAAGGTTGTGGTTTGAATTTGAAAATGAAAGAGTAGGTCGGTTATTGCGAGTTAAATGTACAGGGCATAAAGCCCTGAACAAAGAACTAAAAGAATCATGGGTACCGATAATGAAGCGTAAGGTTATAGTACAATTAAAAAGCAAAATCATTTCTTGTAAACGAACGCATTTCCCAGTAGTTGCAGCATGCGCAATAACGATTCACAAATCACAGGGTGGGACGTACCAACGAGTGGTATATGACTATAAGAAGAGTCACGATCAACAGTTAGTTTATGTAGCGCTTAGTCGAGCAACGTCATTGGATGGGTTGTTCTTGACGAACAGTGAAAACGACTTTACATTCCACCACGCAAAAGGAAGAGAAAATCAAGTGCCAAGGAACGAATTTTACAGACTCAACAGAAATCGGTTGAAAACTGTTGTCGATGAAGTATCTGATTTTCTCATAAATGCAAAGGTGTCAATTTGTACGTTCAATGTGCAATCTCTTAGTGCTCACACAGCAGATTTGCAAACAGATTCAATTATATTGGGTTGTAAGCTGTTACTATTAAATGAACCGTGGATAGGAAATCAAAACCGTGTTGATATAACTGGTTATCGTTTGATTAATCAATTTAAACGTAGCACAGTACGCGCAGGCGGTGTAGCTATATGGAATCAGAAATGACGACTGCCAAGGATATGGAATCAACTTCGTACGAATTATACAAGTACGAAGACAAGAAGGTCAAGAAATTAAAAACCCGGCACGAAGATGTGGGCGATATATGTACAGCGACAATTGAAATTGGTGGAATTGAAACGTTAGTCATTGCAGTATATATTTCTCCATATGCTACGACTAATGAGATACAAGAATTTCTGACGTTCAATTTAATGGCCTACAGTCCAAAGTTAAAAGGATTGTTTGATTTTTACGCTGAAGAGAAGTTGTATGAAATGCCAATAATCATCGGTGGAGATTTCAGTACGTCGTTAGAAGCAACGGATAAATTCGGAAACAACATTACGGATGTTATGAAGAATAATTTTGATTTAGATTTAACGAACAACGCAAAGATCGGAACAACTAAATCTGGGACATGCATTGATGGTGTATTCTCTAGATACGTTTCAGACATAAAGACACGTGATTACATATCGTACTTCAGTTATCATAAACCGTTGTTAAGTTCTAAAACTATGGAAAAATGTGAAGAATTACGACTACAAATTCACGAAAAAATGTATAATTTTATGTAAAATGAAAAAAAATGTATCTATAGATTCTTGAATAAATATACAACTTTATTGGTGTACACACTTTCGTGTTTTAAATGTGTGCAGCAGTTGCACAGATTTTTGTTAATACTTAATCAAAAATGGTATGACAGTTTTTAAATGTTGTCCCATTGACGTTTAGCAGTTGAACGTATTTTAGTGAATAAACCACCGACATTCAACTATTTCTCCCGTTTGTTTTTTTTAACATATTCAAGTTTTATTATTTCGCTTTTGCTCACACACATACATACAGGCTTTGATTTTTCTTGCTTAACAAGACGCGCAAATTATATTCATTTATATTCGCTTTCAAACATATACAACAAAATACAAAAGGCAAAAAAAAGAACTTTATCTTAAGTTTTACTTAATTTAGAATTTAGTTACCATTTTACTTCGATTCTACTATTGAGTAACTATGCATATATTATCATAATAATGTAAACATTAAATTTTCTCAATTAAATTAGAAACTGGGATTATTTACCCACGTTTCGGGACGAGTTGATTGCCTAGTCCAAACAGAAGTCTCCTAACAGCACCTAAGAGAGAGAATTAATCAAAACTGATCGCAAATGAGGATATTGGAAGTCCGGAAAAGGAAAAACGGCGAATTTCCTAACAGAATAAGGAATAACCCAATGTTACGTCTAGAGTCAGGGTATCGAATGGTGTTTCGAGAGCGACTCAAGACTTACTTTCCATTTTTGGATCGATGCGGAAACATCGATCCAGGGATAGGAAATAGTTGAAATTAAAACAAACTCACATCGGTCACAACTCGAAATGATCCAGTATGCAGTACTCCTGCTGGTTCCCCAAGAGATCTCTCCAATATGCCACCGTATAATAGGGGGTCAAAGACCCGTCTCGGACCCGAAACCGCACCCGATCGAGCCCCGTGCACCTTAAAAGTTCAAAGAGGGCCCTTCTCAATAAGGTGCCCCTTTTTATTGTTACTTCAAAGCGAGCCCTTTCCGAAAAATCGTCGTCTTCGGTCCTGGAATTTCCCGGAGTAGGGGGAGGTCCTGGCAAGATTTTATAGTGTTTGTCCTCAGGATATAATTCCTGATTGGAAGGAGGAGGAGAGGAATTAGAATGGGACGTTGACGGGAGAGGGTCGTCGGGACTGGCCGGAGAGTCGGGAATAAGGGACGAGGGAAGAGGAATTTGGACTAAAATCGGGGGGAGGGGAAATTGGTTTGAAGAGGAAGCAGGCGATGGGACAGGGGTTAGTAAAGGAATATTCACGGAGGATGTGGGAGTTGATGGACCTGGGCGGGGCGAGGAGGAAGACGGATGGTGAGATATGTGTGGGGTAGTTCGGGGATCGAGAATGAGGGAACAGGTGGGAATGGGGGAAGGGATCCTACCCACTATTAGGATCTCCTGGACCGAATCGTCCGATTCTTGAATCGGCGAAGGGATGCGAGGGGGAATCGGCGGCGATTCCGGGGTCTCTGTACGGGGCCCAGAAGTGCTGGGGCCGCTCTCGTGGTGGAGACCAGTGTTCCTAGCCAACCAAGCAGTCCGCCTTTTCCGTTGGAATTTTAGTTGGCTAGGAGTTTTCCTCCCCTTTGGCACTAGCGAGGAAAAGAAAAAAAAACCTAGTTCTAATAAATGGGAAAAAAGGGGGGGGGGGGTTAGATGGTAGAAGCGAAGGGTGAACAACTTAGAGGGTCATGGTTGTTCGTAGGGATAGAAATAGAAAAGATAGAAAAGGGTGAACAACTTAGATGGTCTTGGTTGTTCACCGGGATAGAAATAGAAAAGATAGAAAAGGGTGAACAACTTAGATGGTCTTGGTTGTTCACCGGGATAGAAATAGAAAAATAGAAAAGGGTGAACAACTTAGATGGTCTTGGTTGTTCACCGGGATAGAAATAGAAAAATAGAAATGAAGGGTGAACAACTTAGATGGTCTTGGTTGTTCACCGGGATAGAAATAGAAAAGATAGAAAAGGGTGAACAACTTAGATGGTCTTGGTTATTCACCGGGATAGAAATAGAAAAATAGAAATGAAGGGTGAACAACTTAGATGGTCTTGGTTGTTCACCGGGATAGAAATAGAAAAAATAGAAAAGGGTGAACAACTTAGATGGTCTTGGTTGTTCACCGGGATAGAAATAGAAAAATAGAAATGAAGGGTGAACAACTTAGATGGTCTTGGTTGTTCACCGGGATAGAAATAGAAAAGAGAGAAAAGGGGTGAACAACTTAGATGGTCTTGGTTGTTCACCGGGATAGAAATAGAAAAGATAAAAAAGGGTGAACAACTTAGATGGTCTTGGTTGTTCACCGGGATAGAAATAGAAAAAATAGAAAAGGGTGAACAACTTAGATGGTCTTGGTTGTTCACCGGGATAGAAATAGAAAAAATGGAAATGAAGGGTGAACAACTTAGATGGTCTTGGTTGTTCACCGGGATAGAAATAGAAATATTGATAGAAATCGGTGGGGATTAGAAATTAAAATGTAAATCGAAAATAGAAATAGAAATGTTGATAAAATTAGGAGTTGAATAGAATTAGAAATTGGAATATAAATCGAAATAGAAATACAAATTGATAGAAATAGAAACTGCAATATAAGTCAAAATGGAGATGAGAATTGGTAGAAATAGAAATTGGTAGAATTAGAAATCGTAATATAAATTGAAATGGAAATAGAAATAAATAGAAATAGAAATAGATAGAGTTAGAAATTGATGGAAATAGAAATTGATAGAATTAGAAATCGTAATATAAATTGAAATGGAATTAGAAATAAATAGAAATAGAAATAGATAGAGTTAGAAATTGATGGAAATAGAAATTGATAGAATTAGAAATCGTAATATAAATTGAAATGGAAATAGAAATAAATAGAAATAGAAATAAATAGAATTAGAAATTGATGGAAATAGAAATTGATAGAACTAGAAACAATGATATAAGTCGAAATAGAAATGGAAATTGGTAGAAATAGAAATTGATAGAAATCGGAATTTTAATATAAGTCGAAATAGAAATAGAAATTGGTAGAAATAGAAATTGATAGAAATCGGAATTTTAATATAAGTCGAAATAGAAATAGAAATTGGTAGAAATAGAAATGGAATATGGTATGGGACCCAAAATTAAACTTTCACTTACTTTTCGGGTGGCGGAAACGGGCGGGGTGGTTTCGTTGGAGTCCAAGCTTGAAGAAAAGGAAAGAAACCCTCGTTGGTGTCGGAAGACCCGTTGGAAAAAAGGAAGAAAGATTTGACCGTTGGGAATAAAACACTACACGGTTTTTTTATTTCGATGTGCACAGTTATTTATTCCACTGAATTTCTCGACTTAAGTTTTGAATAGAATATGCTTGCCGGTTCGAGAGCGAGCGCGAAACTGACTTCGGAGTTCATTCTTGATTTCCACATTGGGTAAATTAATAATAATTAGCTACTCCTCTCCAAACTGTCCATGGTTTTTCATTGGATAAATTAATATGCATTTTGCGAAGAGACGAGTCGAGATTTTATTGTTTACAAATTTAAAACAGTCATGTTTCTCGCGAGAGCGAATATCGGGATTAATTACATGCATTAGTCATTTGGAAGGTTTGTTCCACAAAAGCAAAAGGGGCTATCTATTTCGTTGTTATGTTTTCTCGAAAAAGATTTGTCGAGAAGTCATCATATTTTTACCTAAATAAAATTTTATGTGATATCCTGGCTAACGTTACGGATACGTAACACCAATCCTCCTTTCCCGATAAACCAGAAAACTTACGTGCTCACTATTCGTAAAAGCGCGGGAGATTAGACTAGTTCCATGTATCCACCAATCATGTTGTTTGGTTTAGACAAATACGGTCATTTCGAACGCGGTAAAACCAGGAACGCACCTCGTTCCGCCGCGCGAAATCAGCACGCTTCAAGCCTCAGGAAACAATAGGAACAAGGATTTCCTTTAAAAATATACGAAGAGGCGTTGCAATAACCGAGAACAAGCGAAGTAATGCTCAAAATATAGCATAATCGAGTTAATATATAGTTTAAGAGAGAGAAAATGGCTTTTCTCCAAAAATGCAACCAATGCAAAGATTGCGCGCTATTGTACCTAAATAATAATTCGTTTTGAGTCAATTGAAAACGTTCAATTTCAGAATCGGTAGAATTTTAGCAATAATTACTTATTAAACAAGGAATAACCAGAAGGAAAACATCTGCATTCCTAAGTTTGGTTTAGAATTTCAGTCTCATGATTCGACTTCACCAGAATTGAAAGACAAAAACAGGATGCGAAATATTCTCGAAGGAAAACACGAGGCATGATCAAACCTACCATTGCCGGGTCGAACAAAGGAAGAGAAACAAATCCGTGACAAAGGTTTTATCATGCATCGCGTCAGAAATATAAGACGTCGAATATCCGGAATACTACAACACAAATTAAATTCTCCGAAATCCGAGGTTTATCTTATTACAGAGGGCACCTTGAAGGAGTAAAAGCCAAATTTTGTTTTTTCCAATAAGCAATAAGCAGCGACGGGTGTAAGTTTCGCAAAGGATCCCCGAAGCGTAGTCGCGAGTCCTAGACTATACAAGGACATTCGGTGATCAGGAGGCGACGATTCCAGGAATCTTATCACCCTGAACAACGAAAGGAATGCATGAGAAAGACACCTCGTGATCGCTGGACCGCCCTTCCTCGGAAGTAGGGGATTCGCAGTAACGGAGCTGAGGAGGTCCGTGCTGCACTCAAAAATCTTCAGTTCCTTACTCGACTCTCAACGAAAAAGGTCTCGGCGATTCTAACCAGCTCCGAAGTATTCTAGAAACCTAGTATCCCGATAGTTCGAATCTTGAATAAGTATAGTTTGTAATTTTTGAGAATTATAGAGTCTACTTCTGCTCGTGCAAGTGAACTAGTACTCGTGCAGGAAGTGAACTTGTGTCATCCTATGCGTACCTTCGGGAAACCATCCGCTAACCGGAATCCCCTGGGCCACCACCCCTTCGAGAAAGCCGCTCCCAATCTACCGGAAGAGGAGGACTAGAACCAAGGAAACGCGTTCCTCGACCATCCGACCCAGCAGGAGGACCCAGCGGACGAGGACACCGATGATTTCCCCAGCGACGAGGAGAACGACCCGGACCACTACCGATTGGGCTCCCCGTTCTACTCGCCGGTCGGTTCCCCGGAGCCAGTCCCGAACCTGCGCCTAGGCTTTGAATACCCGGAGGTACGTGCCCTCATTGAGAGGAGAGAGAGTGAGGAACTCGAGGAGCTGCAGCGAGAGCTGGGAGACCAGCAACAGGAGACACCCGCAGACCCCCGGGAGAATCCCTCCAGCCACCTGTTTTAAGAACACAGGTCTGTTCTCGGTCTCTTCCGATGCAAAGTTAAGAGTCAATGGATTTACTAAATTTATCTCCTGGTAATCCTTTCCCCCTTTTTTTGAAAGTCATTGATTAGCGCCATAAGCGCGTGCGGAATTTAGTTTCGACCCCTATGCATGCATAGCCCCGTGCATGCATCCCCCTGATAAGATTTAAACAAATTTTGAAACGCAGGGGCGCCCCGGTAAAGGGCATAAGCGCTTGCCTTGACCAAAAAGGGCCCTATCCGTCTTTTCCCCCGGTTTCGGATCTCGATTTATTTCCATACCAGTGGGCGCGACCCACGTGGTTTGAAGGCGTGGCCTTCCCCCGTACTCCTTAGATCGCGCGCCATCCCGGCCTCTGACGACAAGCCCATCCTGACAGATTCAACGTCGAGGTGCCTGGCGATCGGATCCGACGGAGTTAACGCGCGAATCCGCTAACTACATTGTCGAGCGTAGAACCTACAAATTCCAGAACCGAAGACGACGATTTCTCGGAAAGGGCCCACTTTGAAGTGAAAATAAAGAGGGGCACCTTATTGAGAAGGGCCCTCTTTGAACTTTTAAAGTGTACAGGGCTCGATCAGGTGCTGTTTCGGGTCCGAGACGGGTCTTTGACCCCTTATTATACGGTGGCGTATTGGAAGGACCTCTTGGGCAACCAGCAGCAGGACTGCATACTGGACCACTTCGAGTTGTAACTGGTGTGAGTCGTTTTAATTGCAACAATTTCCTATCCCTGAACCGATATCTCAATATCGATTCTAAAATGGAAAGTCAGTCTTGAGTTGCTCTCGAACCACCATTCGATACCCCAACTTTAGATGTAACACTAGAATATTAAAATTTGATAAACAGTATAAAGTACTATGTAAAATCACAAAAATTTTAGATATCAATAATATTAAATTGGAAATAAAACCTAACAAATATAAAACTGTACATTCAGACAAAATAAAACCTGCTTATGTTGCAGACAGCACATAGAATCCGCAGAAGTAAAAAATCTTGATATTAGGAACTTCGATGCAAACCCAGGCTTGTTTTCAGACATCATAGGTAACGTTAGAATGTATCATATTACATGGAAACTCAGCACTCATGTCAATATCGAAAATCTCCAAAGCAGGAAACAAAGTATTGCAAAAAACATACTAACCCTTCATAAAGTTTGTAAAACAGTAGAACCATCTTGTATTTTAGAAGACGAATTAAATTCGGTAGATAATCGACTAAAGTCTATTGAAAATATTTAGAATAAAATTGCAGAACTAACAGTTAACAATAATAACAGGAAGAAGAGACCTATTTTCGGATTTATTGGAAAAATACATAATGTTTTATACGGAATATTAACAACGGATGATGCCGTGGAAATTTATAATCAAATTGACGCAGTATCGAATGACACTCGAGATTTAGTCGAACTAGTAGCAAATTAAACTTATATAATTAAAGCGCAATTCGAAACTACTAACTTGAGAGTTACTAATCTTGCGAATCTTTTTTTGAAAATGGAGAAAGAGCTTTCTGTGCTATTTAACGAAACAATAGAGAATATGAGATTAATAGAAATCAACGAAGAAATTAATAAATATTTTGTTTATATCGAAGAAGAGCTATCAAGATTTAAATTAGATATCGCAGCAGCTATTCAAAAAGCAAAACCGCACATAGAATTACCAACTCCTCTGTTAAAAGATCATGTAACCGAATTATCACAAATAGCAAGTGTAAAAATCTTTCATTTAAATGGTAAACTGATTTATACATTAAAAATCTCATTATTAGACTTAAAAGTTTTTACACTTTATAGGCACATACCATGGCCAACACCTTCAAATTTAGGAGATAACAAAATTAGATTTGCTTATATTAAACCATTTACAGAATTTATAACTGACCAAAACACATTAGATGGCTACATTTCAATGAATAAAGAGGATTTAAGCCAATACAAATCCTCATCAACCCATTTTATTTGCAAACAATATAACCCAATATTAGCTATAGATGAATCGAGTAATTACGAGATTCAGTTAATAATAAATCCACTTTTTTGAAATTTAGAATCTTGTGATATAAAACTTAAAACATCTAAAAACACGTATTGGTCTCGAATTTATATTACTAATACTTGGTTGTTTTCAACAATAAAACCTGAATCTCATCTGAAAAGCAAAAACCATTTTTCAAAACAATAAATGGAAGTGGTATAATACAATTAGGTACAGAATGTACAATAAAATCTAAATTAACAGTGCTCGAACCATTTCAAGAAATAGAGACGCATGAATTGGTATGTTACGAACCAAATGGCTCATTATTAATGTTACGTCCTAAGACTACAGAGGGCGCTTTCGTTTTAGGGAAGAAGGAAATGGTAGCTAAAATCTTCCCAGGGAAGAAAGCTGCATCGAGATATCGGAGGCTTTCATAAATAATTTAACGATTAACACAAAAATTAGAGGAAAAATAAATGATCTTAATTTATTTGAACATACACACAAAAGAAGAACAAAAAAATAAATATAAATGCAGATAAATAATAGAAAAAAAATTGTTCTATTATTGAAACGGATCTATGATTTTTAATCCTCCCTTCGAGGGTTTATATTTTAACAAGTGGGAGTTAGTAATAAATACGGGTTCACCCGTATCCCCGAAAATTTCAAAATATTTGTAGACTTCCCGCCTGGGATCTCCTCTCGGTATATCCTCAGACCTGGGTCTCTCGATATATTTTATGGATTTGAACCTTCGAGGGGTCCTCTAGGGGGTTCGTAAAATAATTTTTACGGATTCTATTGATTTTATGGAAGGTCGTGGTTGTTGTTTTTGTTGTTCTTGTTGTTGCCTTAGTCGTTGTTGTTGTTGTTGTTGATGAAATTGCTCCTCTATCAACTCTTCCGCAGATTTTTCTGGGTCGTGATACAGGGGTGTTTTTAATGTCCTGAGGAGCTTATCCTTTAATGCACTTCTGCCCCCTCGGGTGGTTTTCCTGAGTGGGCGAGGATTTTTTTCGCGACCTAGCCACTAAAATTAAGTTTCAGTTAAGTGGGAGGAAAAACAAAAAGATTTATCGAGGATTTTTTTTTTAAAAAGAGAGACTTATTGAGGAGATGCATCGAAATGCTAACAATCCTCAGGTCTGGATAGGATTCCTCACTACAGCGATGCATCGAAATGCTGGCAGACCGTAGCAGAGGAAGAAGGGACTAATACTCAGCGATGCATCGAAATGCTAGCAAACCGAGTAAAAGTATAGGATAGGAAATAATACTCAGCGATGCATCAAAATGCTAACAGACCGAGTGAGGATGTGACGCAACGATGCACCGAAGTGCTGACAATCGGGTGGAGGTTAAGAAAAGAAAAACCAAGGGCTTACTTACTCTTGAAACTAAAAAGAAAACTTGGTTTTTTCCTGAATTTTTCTTTTAATATGCTTTAAAACGTTGTTAAAAGGTCTTTTCTTTGAGAGAGTTAACAGACAAGTAAGCGATGTACAATGATTTCTGGGCGCTTATATAGGCCGAAAATCATTTTCTGTCCCTTAGGACCAAATACATTTCGAATTTTGTCGGTCTTTCTCTAATATTTCTCTCTTTCTTTTAAATGGCTTTCCTGTAGTTTCTTTCCTTGTCTTTTTCTCTATCTTCTGAAACGAGTTGCCTGCAGTGAGCAACCGTCTGTTTTGAGTTTTGCAACGATACGAATATCGTTGGAAAACTCAAGTTTCTCGACTCAAAAAAAAAGAAGAATCACCAAAAAAAAAGATATAACTCTAATTTGGGCGCCAGTCGGTTTTTCACGAAACCGACAAAACGACTCAACAAAAAAAAGAACTTACTCTAGCCCTAGCTCTCGGTAGAGGGGCGCGTTCGTCCAACTTTCCCTGAAAATCGCAACAAAAGAAAAGGACGACACAACACAAAAAGAAAATCAGACGCGAGAGAGAAAGGAAAGAAAATAAATCACACCAAAAAAAAGAAATCGTCTTTTAATACTAAAAAGAAATAAATAAATAAATCGCAAAAGCCAAAAGATCAAAACAAAAAAAAAGATCGCTCTCTCTCTTTCTCACTCACTACTCAAAAAAAAGGAAAATATAATATCGCTAACACAAAAAGCACTAGGGAAGGAAACCTCCACTCACCAACACAAGGATCGCAAATCACCAAAAAGTAAATCGCAAAGATTTTACTCCACGTATAATTGTCAGCGATACAGGATAGCAAGTGAGGGATCGTTCCTTCACAATCTTCCTCGATCCCTCAAATCTCCAGGTGACGTCACATCAGCGACGTGACCGATAACGCCATCGACCTAGCGCTAGATCACTCGATCTTTCGCTAGATAAGCCGCTAAGATCGGTAACCGCTATGATGGTCAAGTAGCGCGATATTTAGAGCGCTCTACTTTGGCACTATTATCCTTCGCAGGAGGCGCTATGGCCTAACGCTAGAGTCTTTCAATAGGTGAAAAAGCAGGCGGAAAAGAGCGGTGATACGCGCTCTAGTCTTTCCCAAAATCCCATGGTAGGCGCTATCTTCAGGCGCTAAGATCCTCAATACGGGACTTTTCCGAGCGGGAATCTCATCCACTCAAAAGTCACCGTTCCCTCGATGCTTCCGCAATGCTTTTCTAGATCTCGCAATTCACGATAAGATGGTATTGGTGAGTGGCGAGATCTCCCCTACGCAAGCTAAAAAAATATTGATCGCCACATTCACACACACACACTCACTCAAACGATAATCGCAATAATCTCAATAAATTCGTTAACAAAATAGCCGCAACGATATCAAATTTCAATAGCGCAATAACAATGGACACGATATTCAAATCTTAACTCTAATACAAGATAATGTCATGAAAATTATTGGGAGTTACACTCCTCTCCCAAGACTTACCATCCTGTATATTTTCGCGACTCAAAAATAACTCAAATTTTGTAACGGGTAAAAGTTACCACGTTACACTTCATTCAAAAAGAAAATATTCTTTTCTATTTAGTTTATGCAGTTTAACTTTTTAAGTGACAATGACAAGTCATAGGAAAACTGTCTTTCTTCAACCTATTGGAAAACTCCTTGTTTACTACATGTGTCTTGCATGGGTCAATCGCCTATGCACTGTAGTATATAGGCTTTAGTTCTATATAAAAAAAAAGGTACTTGAGAAGGTCTACGTTAACCATTCGCAGTGAGAGAGAAGAACTCTTATATGTAATAAGAGTAATAATGCAGTTTTCTGGTTTTAATTCTAGCTGAATCTACTATGTCTAATATTTAGATCAATTTTATGAATCATTGGACGTAACAATTAAAATACTTCCTTTCGTTATAATTTATCATAACATCTATCATTAAGATATAAGCAATCTCGAAAGCAAGCAAGAAACAGTCAAGAACACATATTTGCAAACGCAGCACATGTGTCATACACCTCTGTCCTTCACCTCCAGCATAGTCAGCTGTTTATCCACAAAGAATATAGGAACACACATGTACACTCCATGTACATGTGCCCCCCAGAAATCAATTATTAACTTTTCGACCCCCACTCAATTTGACTGTATAAATATCAGGCAAATCACTGCTTTTCAGAGAGTCTGGTCTCAGGCCGCTGACCGCTTAGTAAACCCAAGCTCCTGAGGAAGACCTACTCTCTCACCCAAGTTTCATTCTTTTCTATTAAATTCCAAAAGTCGATCATAAACCAAGAAAAGGGATTTATATTCTTTGTACACGTAAGAAACAGAATATAAGTCATTAGAGTTAAGTCATCGAAATTACTATCTATTTGTGTTATTCACAGTTGTAAGTTTTCAAAAATGCTAAATACTAATAAGATATTTAATCTAAATTAAACCCCTTATTTTCCGAATCATTCTTTCAATGTTCTAATCACCTTCAGCAAGGTGTACTTTAGTACTTTAAGGTGCAAGTATCCCGCCACCCGTATTCCTTAGCCGCTCAAGTAATACGTGCATGGTCAGTCCTACTATACTCGGAGATATCTCATACGGAAGAGTATTGCTTACGCGATATCAGAGTAGAGGTTGTAGAGGTAGTAGAGGTTGAGCATATACGCACCCACTCATATAGAGTCGGTACGTAACAGAACTGGTGACAGCGGTGGAATACCAAGATCGCGAAAGAAATTATTAAATTTTGTTTTCTCTCTAATTACATAAATAAGTATTTAGCTCTTATCGCTGCACTACAAAATTTTCTCCGTATGTATTTTGATGGGGTTTTTACGAACCCCATCCAAATAATTTAAATAAAAAGGCTTACCGGGAAAAGTACGTCAAGCACGGAAATCGGGGTGAAAACCCGGATTCTCTGTAAACGGCGAGGCACGTTGTCACCCCTGGGCACTGCAACCTCAAAATATCGTTTTTCCGCCTCGTTCTTTTATTCTTCCATTATCATCGCAACATCGATCGGAGATTGACGGCACGATCCACGAATACGAGAGGGCGGAGGGAACTAGGACCAGAGCCATTTTGTCTGCGTGGGACAATTCGAGGAGGCTCATCCGTACGATCATCGTTCAGAGGGAAATACCTCCTTCCCATACTAAGGAACGGAGGAATCCACGGATACGACCACGACTCCGGACAGGAAAGCCTCCCCAACCGATCCCGGACAGTCCCGGCGTATGCAACGACCGGAAGGAGGGAACCGAGATTCAATCATTTCGAATCCTCCCGCGCGGCCTAGGAGATTGCTGTTAGTACCGAGGGCAGCACCGGACGGAGCCAGCTGGTAACCAGGCGCTACGATCCGGGTCGATCTTCCCCCTCCCTTCGGCTTTCAACTGCAACGATCGTCGGAGAAGAAGAAGCGGCCATTCTCGTGCTCGGCGTACGACCAAACGGACCGACGTCAACCCTTCGTGGCAGTCGCACGCCATTTTGAGTTTTGAGGAGATTTTGGGGCAAAGGACGAGCAAGCGGACGCGTTCGGAAGAAAGAGGTTGGTGAGCGTAGCTTTTCGAAGGCTTCGTTCGTGTTTTCTCGATTTTTTTATGGTTTTTCGTTTCGTTTTCTTTTATTTATTTGTTTGATCCGGGTACTTGTCGCCTACCGGTTGGCACGATCGCTTCGTGATCGCCCGGTAGAGACCCGAGAGTTCCGGGGAAAGAGTCTTCTACTCTTCCCCACGGCGAAATAGCGGTTCCGGCTTGCCGGACCGATCATAGCGTGCCCAGGGGGATCCTCCGGCCTCACCGGGAGTCCTCCCTTGTATTTTGTGTGTGTGTGTGACGTACGAGTGAGAAGCAAAGAGAGAGAGTGAGAGAGAGAAGGCGAATCGGCTCGTGTCCGGTCGCCATTTTAGGATCGTGTAACGGACGGGTATTTTGTAACTGTTTTATTGGTTGTACTTTTTATGTTTTATTATTTATGAAATATATTGTCCGGCTGATCCGGTTTTTGTTATTAAGATTCGCCGGTCAAGGGAGTTTTCTTTCGACCGGATTCCCCCTTTTCCGAATTTTCAGCACCCAGCACCGCCAGGCGAATCCTGGCTGGCGCCCAACAGTTCAATTAAAGTGCACGTGGTGAGGTTCCCCGAGCCTCGCGAAATACCACGTCACAGTATTCAGCTGACCAACAATCTTTGTTCTACTGAACTCGGCATTTTGAATACATAATTATCCTAATAATAAAAAGGTACCAGAGCATCGAATCTTGAGGATACCGCTGTTTCTGTAGTACCTCTACCTATCTAAAACCGGAAGGAACTTGATATTGAGTATACCTGTTCTTTCTTGTGTTTCTTCTCATCCACATACCATTCCTATACATCCTTACCTTACGCAGAGATAAGCAGATATTTAAAGAAGTGATATTGTGTGTACATGAGCACATGAGACTGTTCATACCTTTAAGACGCCACATATGAGTGTGTATTTCCATGTTCAATGTGTACGAATTAAAGGCGTGATTTCCAACTTCCTCCGAAGTATAAACGGATAGAGATACTTTGCATATACTCTTTCCCGCTATATTTTTGGGCACATAAAGGGGTGTAGAGACTTTGTATCTACTTCACTCCTGTTACCTATCTAGAGTCGCAAGAAATGCAACATTGAGTATACGTATTTCCTTGTTCGACTCGACACCAATATCCTTGAAACCTCAGACGCTCGTGTATATATTTATATCTCTTTCAATTTTCTCTCATCTTTCTTTTATTTTACTTTGCTTCTCTTTCTCAATCTTTGCAAAACTTGCCGATTGTGCAACATCGAAAGAAAGGAATTCGCATTCGTTTAAATTGTAAAAGAAAAAAGGGTCCAATTTGCTTTCAAAATGGCCGACGAAAGTATTCGGCGTTTAATAGAGTCACTAGAGGAAAGCAATCGCGTCACTAGACAAGGAAATCAATTGATAACCACCACAAGTTTAATTGATACATACAACGGCACGACCGATTCACTTTCGAAATTTGTACGACAAATAAAAGTCGCCGCCAAATTTGTTACCGAAGATGACGAGGCATGCTTCCTGGAAATATTAAAAAGTAAATTAACTGGGACTGCAAAGAACATCATTCTCGGAAAAAATATTTCCACGACTCAGGAATTTATCACTGTGCTGAATAAGAACATTTCATCGGGAAAAGATTTTAATCACTACCAAGGAGAAATATCACGGTTGAAAATAAGAAATCACGAAAATATAACACAATACATTGCAGGAACGAATAAATTATTCAGAGATACGAAAGCGGCAATTGAAAATGAATACAAAGAAAATGCTCGAGAACACGTACTCGAAAATTTCAACGAATCCATCATTTCGAATTTTCTCCGAGGATTACCACGACGCTATTACACAGTTTTCCGAGCACGCAAATTTATCGACATCCAAAAAGCCTTCGACGAAGTGGACGAGGAAGCACGTGCTTGGAAAAACAGAGCGAGAGCTGCGAGAGACCTTTCGGATGTAACCGAAACCGACAGTGACGAAGCTGAAAAGGAACACCGCTACAAGTTCAGCTCACGGAAATATCGAAGACATCGCTTTAAGAGACATAGCCGTGATGATTCAAGCGATTCTGATGACTCCGATGAAAATAAAAGAGAAAAGAAAATCGTTGACAAACACTCTTCCATGATTTTAACAGCAATTGGACAAAGTCCATTGAACCAAAATAATCTTCCCAATAACATCTACAAACAAAAGGGAAATGAACCCTCACTTCAAACTGAGGAACCACCAAAATTACTCAGAAGATATCCCAAATATCTAGATGTGAATAAACATTTTTGCGCTTACTGCGGCAAAAAGGGACACGACCCAATGCATTGTAATTACAATCCTTACAATCGCAATAGAAGTCCTAACAGAACGCCAGCGACTTCAAGGGAACCTTCACCTGTTTCTTTAAACTACGAGCGCGGTCGCCACGAAGACCCTCCGAGACTCGGAAACAAACCCGTGACACTTATGCAAAGGAACCCAGGAAAAGGTGCTTACTTAAAGAAGGAGTCATCGCAAAAATAAGAGCACAAGTTCCTCAACTGAAAAGGGGATATGGAGAATTTATTTTGGATTCAGGATCATGAATCAAGCTTATTAATTATCACTCTCTATCAAAACCCATATATTTCATAGACTATGAAATTAGAGAAGTCCACGGCATTACCCAAGAACCAGAATATACCGAGGGGACAATCATCCTAAGAGTTAACAACATTGGTGGAATTTTCCACGTTTATAAAGGATTAAACATTTCAGGAGACGGAATAATAGGTGCTGCGCTATTCCAGCAAGAAGAAGCAGAACTTTCTTTCCACCATGGAACAATGGTTTCTACAAACGATCCCATAAGACCTGTCAGATTCAGTAACCAACAAGAAATGGAAACACTTTCCAAAGAACTTCAAAAAACACGATTGATAATTGAAGGTCGATGTCAAAAGCAAATTCCTATTAAAATTAAAAACACAGGAGTGTCGGAAGGATATTTGCCCAGGATCAAGACACACTCCCGACATATATATCGGAGAAGCTGTCGTTACTAATATGAACGGCATATGTTACACTATTGCCACCAACACCAGTGAAAATCCTATTGAAATTTAACTAGACGCTCAAGAAATTCTACAAATGGACTCATGTGAATATTCTTCAGATTCTGGCTCCGAGAAACATGGAAATCAAGCTACAGATCGAATTTCTCGGATCAAAAATTGTCTTAAATTAGATCCTTTAAATACAGAAGAAAAACGACACGTTCTGGATATTATAAAGGAATTTCCAGATTTATTCTACCTTCCAGGAGATAAATTAGGGAAAACAACAACAGTTACTCACACAATCCCTACAATAGATGATATTCCTATCAACACCAGGCAATACCGTTACCCTCTGATACACCAGGAAGAAATAAAAAAACAAGTTTCTGAACTACTTAAAAACGACATAATTAAACCATCACATTCACCATACAATTCACCACTTTGGATAGTACCCAAAAAGGATGATTCGCAAGGAAATAAACGCTGGAGAATGGTGATTGATTATCGGGCACTTAACGAAAAAACTATTAGAGACAGCTATCCTCTCCCATGTATAACTGAAATTCTCGATAAACTTGGCAGTGCTCAGTATTACTCGTGTTTCGATTTAGCAAGCGGATTTCATCAAATTGGAATGGATCCCGAGGACCAACCAGAAACGGCCTTTACGACACCAAACGGTCACTACGAGTATGTGAGAATGCCTTTCGGGCTCAAGAATGCCCCAGCCACTTTTCAAAGAGTTATGGACCATATTTTAACCGGATTACAGGGAATTGAATTATTCGTTTATTTAGACGACATCGTCATCTATTCAAGCTCTCTAGAAGAACATGGAGTTAAAGTAAGACGCCTGTTAAGACGTCTCAAAGACCACGGACTTTCCCTGCAACCAGACAAATGTGAATTCCTGCAAAAGGAAGTTACTTATTTAGGACATATTCTAGCAGAAGGAGGTGTAAAACCAGATCCTAGAAAACTAAAAGCCGTACAAAATTTTCCTGTACCAAAAAATGCTAAAAATATTAGAGAATTTTTAGGCGTAACTGGATATTATAGAAGATTCATAGACAACTATGCCAAACGCTCCAAACCTTTGACAGAGTTATTAAAGAAAGGAAAACCCTTTGTTTGGGGGAACGAACAGCAGTCTAGCTTTGAAGACTTGCGAAATGAACTATGCAAGGAACCTATTTTGAAATGTCCACATTTTGAAAATCCATTCTTACTCACTACAGACGCATCAGATTACGCAATAGGAGCCGTATTATCACAAGAAAAAAATGGCCAAGAACATCCCATTTCTTATGCGTCAAGAATACTAAATCCAGCAGAAAAAAATTATTCAACCACAGAGAAAGAATGCCTTGCAATAGTTTATGCCGTAAATTACTTCAGACCTTATCTTTACGGGAAAAAGTTCACACTAATCACCGATCACATGCCGCTACAATGGCTTTATTCGGTAAAGGATCCAACATCACGTCTAATGAGATGGAGGCTAAAACTAGCCGAATATGATTATAAAGTAACCTATAAAAAAGGCAAGACTAACACCAACGCAGATGCATTGTCAAGGAACCCCATCACCTGTTTTCCTATAACAAAAGGGAAAAATGACGACCCCGACTATGCAACCCCAGTCAAGGTTACTCCTACTAACACCAGCACAATAGCTGACAGAATTAAAATTCGGACCAGGAAACCACCAGGAACGTACGCTGAACCTTCTACAGATACGGAAGAAGAAAACTCAACCGGACCTGGCAACGAAGATACTCAACACGAGGAAATACAAATCCTCTCAGATGACTCACATACGTCACTCTCACAGGTCAACGATACACTCCTTAAACATCTCTCAGAATTGGAATCTCCACGATCTCGAGAAATGTTTGAATCTCTAGAAAGATGCAAAAATACTTCTCCGAGACCAACAAAATTAAACTCTACAGAATCAACATCTAGCGAATGGGAAGACATCGATGAAACTGAAGCTGTACTAAGTCTCCACAAAGATGAAAAAATAAATGTTTCAGAAAAAGCTCCATTAGTAGTAAACACGAAGGAAGCTGCACAAAGAGAAAGAGACTGTCTTGAAAAAACCCAAAATCTCAGCCTTCAGGAAGCAAAAGCCCATTTACGAAGACTTTCGAAAAACTTATCCTCTACATCTTTGGATCAAGGGAAGTCGAGAGAAGGAAATACAATCATCACCGGAAACACCAAACCTAGGAAAAGAGTAAGCTTTATGCCCACACCTAGAAAAAGTATGTTACCAACAGCGCAATCAACTCCGGGCATAAGAACTTCAAAGGAAAACCGATCTTCTTCAATCCCCACCTATAAACAAACGTCACATTCAAGTACCATATCATTACCAGACGTTGCAATAGAATCTTCGGATTCGGAAAAATCTTCGGATTCTGAAAATTTCTCGGGCAGCGAATTTAGCTCTGACGAATCCGATTCATCTTCAGACACAAACAAAGAAAAATATAAGCTTTGCAAAATAATTCCCTCTCACGAAACTTTGCTCATGCAGAAGGGAAATTACTGACATTTCATACCTTTGGATTTACAATTTACTTCACCCATAAATAAACAAATAAAAGATTTGGGCAAATTCAAACCGGAAAATGATAAATTCATCAATTCAAAAATAGGACAAGTAATAGTTTCAAAACGTAAAAATAATTACTTATTTAGCGTGATAACAATGGAAAATTGCTATGATTCAGTAACAACGAATCTGCTGACACAGGCTCTGCACGCTTTAAAGAAGTCGCTTATGCATTACAAGGTCGACGATATACGTATACCCATAAGAGGGAACGACCTGGATCATTTTTCAACCGACTCATTGACAGAAATAATACAAAAAAATATTTTTTAACGTTAAAATTAAAATAACTCTATGCACCGCAGTAATAGAAACCCCTCCACCGGAACTTAGGAAAACCATAATAGAAGAATGGCACGAAGGTATGATTGGAGGACACAAGGGAGTGAAAAAGACTTATCATCTAATTAGACAACGCTATTATTGGCCAGGAATGCGCAATCATATCCAAGACTTTCTACGATGCTGCGATGGATGCCAACGACGGAAAATCACCAGAGTGTTGACACGTGAACCAATGGTTATCACCGACACACCCGTCTCAGCATGGGAGAAAATAGCAGTCGATATAGTAGGTCCCCTACCACCAACTGAAAATGGGAATAAATACATCCTAACAGTTCTGGACCTACTAACAAAATTCGGAAGTGCATTCGAAATACCAGACATGAAAAGTGACACGGTAATTCGAACACTGGACAGGCTTTATTTTGCGCAACACGGAACCCCTTTAATTATGCTAACAGATAATGGAAAGAGCTTTTTGAACACCAAGATGAAGGATTTCCTAGAAAGTAACAACATACATCACGAGAAGACATCAGGATACCGACGACAATCTAATGGATCTCTGGAAAGAAGTCACGCGGTACTTGTGGATTACCTGATACACTTCGTCAGCGAATGCGACGAATGGGACGAATTGCTACCATTCGCCATGCAATCCTACAACGCTACAGTCCACGAGGGAACAAATTTCAAACCCTACGAAATGGCATATGGAAAGTTTATGAAAACCCCCGAAACTTTCCCATTAAAAGAACACCTACCTTCGACCACAAAATACATGATGAATCTGGTCGAATGCCTACACGATCTAGCCAAAATAGGAGGGAATAACTTAAACAAAGCTAAAAAAATCTCAAAATTAAAATACGATAACAAAATCAGGCCAGTGAATTTTAAACCAGGGGATTACGTATATGTACAAAAAGAAACAAAAACTGGAAAATTTGATGCTAAATTTAAAGGACCGTATAAAGTTCTAAACGCTCTTGAACAAAATACGTGCTTATTAGAAAAAGAAAATGGCAAACAAATTCTTAAACACAATGATAAACTGAAACATGCATATCTACATAATAAATAACAAGATTGCGCTAATAAAAATGAAATTTGAATGAAATGAAGAAATTTTTTTTTATTTGAAAGAAATAATCTAAAAAAAAAAATTTTTTTTTTAAATTAATTAAACAGGGAAATGAAATAAATAACACAAAATTTTCTAATAAATAAGAACGACATAATATTTATTCTTAAAAATCACTCATACTAACATTTATAAAAAATCATCATAATATATAAAAAGCAATCTCCTCCTCCCTAACGCCGTGTAGGGGTTGGCGGTACTTCAAAAAAACCCCGAGCCATGTTATATTGGGTTATCGTGAAACCCAACGCATCGTCCCCCTCCTCATAAAATAGCTCCAGGAGGCCTAAACCATCCCAGCCACTCCAGATCTCCTGCAAATCCAGCCGCAGACGTCTACGTTGGTGTCGAACCTGGAAACATAACAGAGAAAATTCATAAAAAGACAATTAATCTAACTAAAAAAAAAAATCATAACAAAATTAAAATACCGTTTGCCGATGTTCTATAGAAACAACAACCCCTCGGTATGCCGGTTGGTTAGCAACCAGACGCAGCATCATCATCTGCAAGCAATTATTAAATAATGAAACAGATAATAAGGAAAAGGGAAATATTCCTACAAAAATATTAATATCAACATATACTTACATCCAGCCGTTCCAGTTTCACCGGCTCCCAAGTCCAATCGCCACTATTTTGGAAATCCATCTTGCAAAACTCAACGTACCAAACAAACTCTCGAACCACTCGGGTTAATAGCTCGCTAAAAACTGGGCTCCCGACACACAAAAATGCAAAATTTGCACTTTATAGAACTTCATACCATCATCAAGGATCTTCTCCAAGCAAAGAAGAGTATTAAGGCACGCGCCGGGTACACATATGTCATCAGGAAAATACATAAGTATATGACTGTGACATGCAGCTGTAGTGTCCATGGTACTCCGATTACCATTATAACAATATACAAGTACACACACAACCAGAGCCGCACTGATAAGGAATACGCGACTACCTCAAAAGCAAATTGATCCTTTTCTTCACCCTTTTACCTTCATTACATCAAGAAAATATATACTACCAATTATAAAATTCTTTTTCAATTGAAGGAACGGGAGACCAACATGGGAAGATTTTTCGAAATCTTAATTGGGCTGCATCTACTAGCCCACACTATGGCAACATCACCGCACTATCATATTACACCGTTGCCTTCGCACTCCGGTCTATACTTCGAGAGATCCAGAGACATCAAAATTTCACAATCATCATGGAAACTAATAACATCATTGGAAATTGAAAATTTCCTCACGCATAAACCAAACGTAGAGTTATATAGTCGAGAGTTGGACCTGGGATGCAGAAAAATTAACGAACTCAAGGACAACAAAACGTGCAGCGCGGTACTTCTAATCGACCCAATAGCAACAAAGCTGAGAGACACAGAAAAATACATAGAGATATTAAGAAATTCAGTCGGAATAATAAAACAAAAAACCAAAAGATCAGCCCCATTTGGTTTCATCGGAAGTATAAGCCATACACTCTTCGGAACACTATCAGAAGATGATGCAGAATATTACAATCAAGAGATAGATAAAAACACATTTCTGAAATTATTTCGAACAAAACACACATTATGAAAACGGAATTTTCAAACATTCACCACAATATAGAAACCATCTCGAACAAAACTCGAGAACTGATCATAAAAACAAACGACATGGCAAAAGAAATTGTTCAGCAACATAACACAACGTTATTCTTATATTATTCACTATCACTCGAAGCGAGCGTCAACGAAATTCAAAGGGAAGTCGAAGATTATTGTATGAGCTTAATAATCCTGACAACAGCCGTCCTATTTGCCAAGAAAGGCACTCTACATCCTGCAATATTATCCCCGTCTCAGCTAATTAATGCCACTGGAAAAATTCAAGAGCACACTAATTACGATTTTCCACTTTCCCCGGAAGAATTACACACGCAAGCCTTGGATGATATTAGCAATCTTGCACTCACGTACAGGAATGGACGCTTGATAATAGAAATTACCTTACCCCTACTAGACAAAGCAACGTTCACCTTGTTCAGCATCCACACTAGCCCGTACCTGCAAAATTTAACAAATAACCAAACAATAGCAGTTTTTATTAAACCCACAATTTCACACATCGCAATTACACCTGACAAACTAAACTACTTCACAACATCAATGGAGTTCCTCCAGAAATGTAAAACTCATAGGAAAACATACATCTGCACATTACATCTGCCGATCTATAAAACAAAGGGGAGGCCAACTTGCGAAACCATGTTGTTACTTAACGTACAATCAACATCCTGGAAAATATGTGATGTACGGATGATGCCAACGCTGGAAGTATATTGGGAAAATCTACCGGATGATAACACCTGGATATTCTCGGCTTTACAACCAATGAATCTCAAAATAACATGTCGCCAATACCTTAGCGGACAAGAAACCTTATTTGGCAACGGTAAATTATCTATGGCACCGGGATGCAAAGCAGAAACACCTACAACAACCCTACTTACACACGAAGACATCAAGACTCAGCAGTTCACCCAATACCCGGTATATTCAGCATTATTACCACCGAAAGTTCCAGAAATACCCAAGGAACTACACAATACTGTTTCAAAAATTAACATTGATATCAATAAATGGGAACATAGCGACAACGCCATTAAATTAACGCAAATAGAACAACAAGCTCAAGAACTTGAAAATCATCAAAGGAGCTTTCATCATACACGCCTGGTATCATTTACGAATACAGGAATAAGTATAACAACACTGATAATAATAGGCATTGCTATTTATGCATTCCTAAAACTCCGAAAAAGCAAAGGAAGTTTATCAAACCAAATTAAAATCCAAACCATGAGTCAGATTCCAGTAGAGCGATGCGTTGAAGAAATTCCGCTGACTTCACAAAAACGGCCAGACGGAAGAAATGAACCGTCAGGAAATCGTCACAGTCGTGCGATTAAAATCTCAACACCTTCATAATGTAAGAAGATGCGCAAAAGAACTGTCGGAACTTCAACTGAACCGATAGAAGGACACCGTGTCTTCCCACATCAAACTCCAGATACTGGAAGTTGGCTAAAAGAATGCAGAAAAGGGATTATAAAACCATCCACTCCAAACTTTCGGAAGGGGTATGGCATATACAGAAAAGCCAAATCTACACAGACCACAACAGTGTGGAAAAAGACAAAATTTACGCAAACGGAAGACGGACTTCACAAATTCCAACAAGCCAATGAACTCTTTGGAGACGACAGTGATGACGAACTCTTATTGGTCTCAACACCGGACGACCTTCACAAATTGAAGCGCCAAAAGACACGTGACACAAAACCCCTGTGTTATCGTTCACTGATACCAACAGCATTGCGGACCACGAAACCTGGACAACTGGGAGGATGCCCTTCAACATCAAACCACAATGAAGATAGAACATCAATGAAGAACACGAACCTAAATCCAGAGGTGCAATTATCAAATATGGACTCTAACGAACTTTTTGAGTGCAGTGGTTTAAATTGTGACTATTGTCGTTTGCTCGAACTCTAGAGACATTTGAAAATATAACAATAATAACAATAATATATATGCATACGTTATTAATAATAATTGCATATATCAAAACATACAGGACCTATAGGGACTGGGGGAGGTATCCGTAGTTTAGTCAAAACAACTAATAATAGTAGTTTAAAGTTAAATATAGAGTTAAACCATCTTCTTATCTTGGATAGAATTACGTGTGTCTTGGCAGCGTGGCGGACCGAGGTACATTTTTTCTTTAACATATTTCTCACTACCTTTCATGATAAATTTTTACAAAAGGAAGTGGGGAGGGGTCTGTTACGAACCAAATGGCTCATTATTAAAATACTTCCTTTCGTTATAATTTATCATAAGATCTATCATTAAGATATAAGCAATCTCGAAAGCAAGCATGAAACAATCAAGAACACATCTTTTGCAAACGCAGCACATGTGTCATACACTTCTGTCCTTCACCTCCAGCATAGTCAACTGCTTGTCCACAAAGAATATAGGAACACACATGTACACTCCATGTACATGTGCCCCCCAGAAATCAATTATTAACTTTTCGACCCCCACTCAATTTGACTGTATAAATATCAGGCAAATCACTACTTTTCAGAGAGTCTGGTCTCAGGCAAGCTCGGTGTAAGGGGCTCGTCCACTAACCGTTTGTCTTTGTACGACTATCCTCTGCCGATAGCTTATAGACGTAGCGCACCCATAGGGTAGGCACGCCTGGCACACATAAGAACGTCACGCGTGCTGAGTATTATCTACTGTCAGTCTTCCTGTTGGATCCGTACAAGGAGGAACCTATTAGGCCGCTGACCGCTTAGTAAACCCATCTCCTGAGGAAGACCTACTCTCTCACCCAAGTTTCATTCTTTTCTATTAAATTCCAAAAGTCGATCATAAACTAAGAAAAGGGACTTATATTCTTTGTACACCTAAGAAACAGAATATAAGTCATTAGAGTTAAATCATCGAAATTACCATCTATTTGTATTATTCACAGTTGTAAGTTTTCAAGAATAATAAATACTAATAAGATATTTGATCTAAATTAAACCCCTTATTTTCCGAATCATTCTTTCAATGTTCTAATCACTTTCAGCAAGGTGTACTTCAGTACTTTAAGGTGCAAAGTATCCCGCCACCCGTATTCCTTAGCCGCTCAAGTAATACGTGCATGGTCAGTCCTACTATACTCGGAGATATCTCATACGGAAGAGTATCGCCTACGCGATATCAGAGTAGAGGTTGTAGAGGTTGAGCATATACGCACCCACTCATATAGAGTCGGTACGTAACAGGTAATATTTACCCATAACTTTACTTTGGATATTTCAAAAATATATATATAACCACATATTCAAAAACTCTCAAGAGTTTGAATTAAAGAAATTACTAAATGAAACTGATATAGTAAGCTTGTTAGACGATGACGAAAAAGCAGAGAAAAACTCAATTGAAAATGAAATAGCTTTCAGAACTATTATTAAAGAAGCTAAAAACATTTATAATTGGCAACATATTCATGGAAGAATTAGCAATCTGCAATCATTAACGCAAAACATAGGACTTGGTCTAGGCCTATTGTTTGTGTTGAGTATAGGATGCAAATTCTCATTATACAAAAAAATTCCAAAACTATTAACCTGCTTTTGTAGGAAAAAGAACAAACATAGAGTGCGTTATATGAATTACCCACGACAACTTGAAACGGAAACAGAAACTGTTCAATCCCGAATAGAACCAACAATAATAATAGATACCGCGGAAACTCAAGAACAGCTAGATCCTATCCGAATGAATACGAAATTGTATAAATCCCGCAAATCCTCATACTTTAAACGTTTAAGAGATTCTATAGAATACTAAAGTTTTATATACTAACCAAATCTACTAACAGTCCCTTATTCATTAACAAATACCTCCTTCAGATGAAATAGAGACTAAATCCAAGGGACGCGAGCGCAAGTGGGGCGCATGTTGATGCGACATCATCCCTATAACTTCAGCTGTCGTGGTTTTAGAGGATTTTCCACCACTGATTTCCAAGTCGATCTGTTGAACCAAGACTGGGGCGGTTTTTTCGCCACCACTGATATTAACGTCAAAGTAGAGATACTGAACGATCTGCACAGGTGCCTTGATTTACATGCCCCGTATCATACAGTAGCATCCAAAAGAAAACCCGCCCCTTGGTTAACACAGTACCTTAAGGATAAGATTCGGGAAAGAAACAGGATATACCGATCCTGGCGCAAATTTAAGACGACAAACCTGTATAACTTATACAAGACACTTAGAAATGAGGTTAAAACTTTAATAAATACAGCTAGATAGAAATATTATGTTAAAGTATTTGGCAAATTAAACAATTCCAAAGAGGTTTTCACGGAACTGAGGAAGCTACACTTAATTAAAAGTAAAGCTACTCATAGCAAACTTGCGGTCCCTATAGAATCTTTAGTCAACCATTTTTCGTCAGTGGGACAAAACAGCCGTCCTTATGGTGAACAGATCTTTATTGGAGACACTGGATACAGTGACGATAAATTCTTCTTTCGTGAGCCTTCGTTAAAGGACATTCAAACTGTCATAAACTCCTTCAAATCAAATATTTCTGGAGTTGATGGGCTGAGTATATCAGAAATAAGAAGGGCCCTTCCTTCTCTAAATATTTCTGCAACATCTTATATCTTTTTCGCTCATCAACGGAGTTTTTCCTACTCTTTGGAAATCGGCATTGATCTGTCCTATACCCAAAACGAAGTGCCCTACCTCTTGCAACGACTATAGACCTATTTCGATCCTCTGTGCACTCTCTAAAATATTAGAGAAACTTGTAGCAGATCAGGTTACTGAATTTCTTGATGGAAAAAGTCTGCAAGACACTGTTCAGTCAGCTTACAGAAAGTACCACAGCACTCAAACTGCCCTGATCAGAATCCTGGATGATATTAAGCTTGCCATAGATCACCAGATGGTAACGGTATTAGTCTTTTTCGATTTCTCAAAGGCTTTCGATAGAGTTGACCACTGCATCCTCATTCAGGAACTGTGGAAACTCAATCTTTCAAACTCAGCCCTGAAATGGTTCTGTTCCTACCTAACTGGTAGATCTCACGCTGTCAAAGACGTAGACGGTTCCTCTTCATCTTGGAAAACCCTCCTATCTGGAGTTCCTCAGGGATCGGTGCTTGGCCCCCTCCTTTTCTGTTTATATGTTTCAGGGATTAGCAGTCAAGTCAAGTACTCGAAATACAATCTCTACGCGGATGACCTTCAGATCTACCTGGACACAGAACAGGCTAACTTAGAAGACACGATGTACAAACTCCGTGAGGACATCAACACCATATGCAGCTGGAGCTCGAAAATTGGCCTTGTTCTCAACCACCAAAAAACCAAGGTCATGATTGGTGGTACGAGTAGAAGATTAAACTCCATCAACTTCTCAACTATACCTAAAGTGGTTGTCAATGGAGTCGAAATTCCGTTCTCCAACGAATGTGTGCATCTCGGAGTAACAATCATCAGGAACCTATCGTGGGAAACTCATATCAGAAGCGTGTCCAAAAGAGCTTTTGGAATTCTGCACCAACTGAAGCTATCTAAGCACCTGCTACCTCTGGAACTTCGTACTCGGCTAATTACGACATTAGTATCTCCACACCTGGACTATTGCTGCGTAGCGTTATATGGAAACACCAAAAAGGATGACAAGACACTCGAAAGAGTGATGAACAGTTGCATCAGGTTCATTTTTGACCTCCGCAGAGATAAACACATAACGCCTTACCTAATAGAACTAGGCTGGCTCAGAATTGAAGAAAGGCGCCTATATTTTCTTGGAAATTTAACGTACTCTATTCTGAATAACAAGCAACCTAAATACTTGCATGATAAGTTCACTTATCGCAATCAGGTTGTCGGTAGAGACAGCAGACATGATCATTTAACATTATGGATACCTAAGTCTAGAACTGATATTTACCAGAACTCGTTCGTCAACTCGGCTAGCAAACTATGGAACTCTCTGCCAGTTAAAATTCGAAATGAAACATCCTTTCCGGTGTTCAAAAAACGTCTGTTTGAGCACATAATCTCTGCGAGGCATCAAAATTAACCGTAGCAAGTTGTTCTTAACAGTAGTTCTATGCTGCTTTTTCTTTTCCTTTTTTATTGTGTAAATTTATTACTTTATATTGTTATTTTTACGTTATTGTTAATCTATTTAATTATATATTATATTACATAGAGGAGTCTATTTTCACTGTTATCTTATGTATATTTATTGTTTATGTATTGTAATTTCTGGTTTCGCGCTTTAGGGGACCTAATATATATATATATATATATATATATATATATATATATATATAATATATAAAATTAAAAAAAATAGAAAACTGGGTTAAGAACAATACTAATACAAATTTTAAGTTTTAGGAAATAACCTAAATTAACAGCTTAGCCAGCCAAACTGGACATAATCATTTCAAGGACAAGCGTCTCGTGGAGTTGAAGCAGTCAACTCTTAGGAGGACAGGAAGTAATACTGCCCAAAAAGATGAGCCAACCTGGTGCATGGCGAGATCAGAGGAACCCAAGGAACCTTCGGCCTCATTCATTGACGGAAAGAAGAATATCCGTGTTTGGAAATATAGATGATCCTAAGAAATACTAATAAACAAAAACTAACATTAGTATAAGTGGAAATATGGAATGAAATATATAGATTGAAATTGTAAAACCCCATAACACTTAGGGTCGAGTCAATAACACACATTTGGTCCCCATGCGATTTTCAGATCTGGAGGAACCAAACGTGCTGCCTAGGATTTTTTCCCCACTGGGTTTTCCCCTAGGTACACCGCCAAATGGGGCACGTTAAAGGGTACCAGCACCTCAAGCTTTGGTTCACCAGAGGATTTTGGACCATAGAGAATAGAAGCAATTAATCATTAGTTATCGACACTTGCCGATGCAGGAGCAACACCCTTTTTGTAAGGGGGAGGCTGTTACGTTCGTTATGATCGTTACGCCGAGAAGAGGTTTCCCATTTCTTGTGAAGCATCTGTTCGTAGCGTTCTCACGAGATTTAGGAGCTGAGTTGCACATTCCGTCTCCCGTGGGAGACGAGCCGCGGTGCAGCTCAGAGGCGTTTCGCGGTCTCGCGACTCGCGGTTTTGGTCTCCTTACGTTTAGCTGATATTAGCTAGCGCGGTTCTGGACAGGTAGAGACTCTGAGTCTGACCCGCGATCTGTCTGGTTGTTTAGTTTTTGAGCGTGACACCTTCTCTCGCGTTAGTTAGAGCCACTTTTGTATCCGATGCCCTCTTCCCGACCCGATATCCAGTTGTCAATAAAGGTCACTTTAGGTGACTTTATTGAACCCCTCATTTCTGTGTTTACGAGTTTTTTTCTTTTCCCTTCCTTTCCCGGCTATCCATTGACCTGGTAGGTTAATAGATAGCACCTTCTCGCGAAGGATCTCACGTGACGACCCTATGGGACGTCACAACTAAATTTTATTAATTTTTGGTTTTCAGATTTATGTATCTCATTATTTACTGTCTTTTATATGAGCTTCACTCCTCTCTGATTTATCTGTGTCCTCTGCGGCTATACTTTCGACCTCAGCGGTGGCATACGTTCTTTCTAGGCGTCTAGTATGCTTGTATAGTAGCACTATTCATAATAACCATCTTAACCTAGAATAGCTTAATAATTCGAAGATATTTCTACACATTAATAACCATACCTGCTTTTTTAATAATTTCGATTTGGTACTGCTTTCACCAAAAATCGTGCTTTTTTTTTACCTCACCAACGTCGAAACATCCTAATTTTTAATAACATTTGTCGTGTTTTCCCACGACGCAGTTAACCATGATTTCGGAACGGAATCAATGCTTTTTTCTCCTTTGTTTCGCTGGTAAACAAAACGACAACATATAGCCGCTTATCGTTAACCGTCTTAAGAGAAACGGTTGTAAATGTGTGTATTCTATATATACACATACTCTATAGCATACATGTACAAAACAAATATTAGATTTACATTTCACCAGAGTTTCTATAGGCAAGCGAGATTAGCGATGTAAAAAATACTTTGAGTTTATTGTGTCTCACAAGGAGAGTAACAGGGTGATGGGTCACCGATTTTCTTCAAACTTTGCACACTTTTAGTAGTCCACTAGGACAATATAATGTCCAAATATTAAGGCGTACTACTCAAGCGTTTTCGAGAAAATCGCAAGCGAAGTTTGATGCGTCTCTTATATTCCCTTGCGTTACCATCGTTAACAAGCAGCGGCGGTGGCCGAGTGGTTAGCGTTCTAGCTTCGTAACCGCTAGATCGCTGGATCGAGTCCCCTTTCGTACCTATTTTTTTTTTTTTTTTTCCCGTACATTATTACATGTATATTATTATTTAAAGGAAATATAATGCGATAATATATTTATTTGCATCATTTTTTATTACCACAAACATATTTAAAATTGTGAATGAATAAAGGACGAAAAGCATTGATTTTCATTCAATATTCTTATTTATTAAATAAATAATAACAAAAAAATAAAAGACAACGATACATAATTAAATTTTATAATTAATCGTAAAATGCATCTTGGGGATTGCAAACCGTAGGTTGATACTTATCATATAAACAGGGGAAACATAAAGTGTTTTGGCACATTGGGTTACATTTAGGAGGTATCACTTTCACTGTAGTACAACTAGGAAGACCTACGTCATCGCTAGAAATTTCATTTTACAATGCAGGGTTTGTTTGACCCCCCAAGAAACTATAATTAATAAAAACTGTTTCATTAAATTGTCCACAGTTTTCTGTACTCTGGGCCCAAACTTTCCTTGTTGGGGGATTTTCTACCGCACGTGTTCTTGTGCTTGCAAGAACCCACAGAAAAGTTTGGGCCCAGAGTACAGAGAATTGTGGACAATTTAATGAAACAGTTTTTATTAATTATAGTTTCTTGGGGGGTCATACAAACCCTGCATTGTAAAATGAAATTTCTAGCGATGACGTAGGTCTTCCTAGTTGTACTACAGTGAAAGTGATACCTCCTAAATGTAACCCAATGTGCCAAAACACTTTATGTTTCCCCTGTTTATATGATAAGTATCAACCTACGGTTTGCAATCCCCAAGATGCATTTTACGATTAATTATAAAATTTAATTATGTTTCGTTGTTTTTTATTTTTTTGTTATTATTTATTTAATAAATAAGAATATTGAATGAAAATCAATGCTTTTCGTCCTTTATTCATCTACAATTTTAAATGTGTTTGTGGTAATAAAAAATGATGCAAATAAATATATTATCGCATTATATTTCCTTTAAATAATAATATACATGTAATAATGTACGAAAAAAAAAAAAATAGGTACGAAAGGGGACTCGATCCAGCGATCTAGCGGTTACGAAGCTAGAACGCTAACCACTCGGCCACCGCCGCTGCTTGTTAACGATGGTAACGCAAGGGAATATAAGCGACGCATCAAACTTCGCTTGCGATTTTCTCGAAAACGCTTGAGTAGTACGCCTTAATATTTGGACATTATATTGTCCTAGTGGACTACTAAAAGTGTGCAAAGTTTGAAAAAAATCGGTGACCCATCACCCTGTTACTCTCCTTGTCAGTGTCACAGCCTTCCCGCGTCTTTTAGAATATGAGGTCAGATTTTACACGCCCGTTCAATCGCGTTCTTAAAAGCGGGCTGAAATTTCACGTTCTTTCATGTGTGTAGGGATATACAACGTATATCCCTATATACAATGCATACTAATTATGTATAATAAATAGAGCATGCGAGCAAAATAAATCTTAAACACAATTGAATGATTATGTCAAATGGCTAAAAATGTATAATCATACGGTTACGAAACGTACAACTTTTTTTAGACCATTAAAAACTGCAATCAAACGCAAAGGTATTGCGTTTCCAAGACATAATAAAATAAGTGAATAAAGGGCAGTAGTTGTTTTATGAAAATAAATTCTTACCTTGATTTCTTTCTTTCCGTCCTTTTTTCGGATATTCTAATTACTATTTTTACACAAGTTGACTCTACTGAGTGCACAAGCAGACTGCTCTCTTGAAAACCCCCTCCCCTCGTCTTTGGCAATATTAGCGGACGCTGACAACGACGCGGCGCTGTATCGTACGTATCATGCGCACATTGGTTTATCATTGCTGCTGTTATATCCTAGTTATGACAATGGCGGAAATTTCCCCTAGAATCTTGTAAATGTGGGAAGGTTCAAGTCCATACATAAAATAGCATTTTTAGTCCTTAAATATAAAGAATTTGTATTTCTAGAAGTGTTGAATAATGTTTGGAGGTGGTGGACATGAGTATCTAGATTTATATATTCAATGCATGGAGTTGTTTTACAGTTGACGATAAATCAAATAATGTGGGTTTAGTTTATGAGGAACAACTTAGGGAACCCTAAATTCGAGTTTAGTGTTTAGTGATATTTATTAGGAAAGAAAATATGAAAAGGGATAAGCTAGAAACTATAAATGAAAAACTTATAAACTCAGATCAAGTATTTCGAAGAAAAGTTCGCTGATATAAACTAAAGATAAGTGGTCAAACTATACCGACCATAGCATGACATTATGCGTCTATGTGATCTGATATAGTGGATAAGGAACTCCTAGGAACCCTTAAGTACTCTTTGTCAAAGTGAACTGCACGTGTAAATGCTTACATTATTTCCCACTCTGTTTCCCATAGATTTGGACCAAGAAGGAAGAGATTTCTTCTCTTGCAGTTCAGTCTTCTCCTAATTCTATTTGAGTCGAGTCACTTGCGCGCGCATAAATTTTAACTTACAATAAGTTAAATATTCAAATCATAATTGAGATAAAAATAATAGTCGCGACATATATTAGAAATGGTAATTCATTTTAGTAATGGTGAATCTTCACTTACTTTTGGGATCTGGAACCCTGGGGTGGTGACGATGCAGTGAAAAGCCTGAGCGGTCCCTTTTGACTCCGGTCGTGACCCGCGTAGGTCTTCTACTTCGGGGAGGCTCTCGACGTAAAGGATTCAGCGAGTAGGTTTTGTAATTTTTCGAAATAAATCACTACACTAATTTGGGTAGAAGTATATATTTCGATTATTTTGTATATTGTTTAACAAATACAAGTACTGATTTAGACACGAGTACTAACAAACACAACTGCTGATTTGAAACCCTTTTGTTACGACCCGGGAGGTCGAAATCGTTTTAAATTGTTCTTTGAGAAAACAGGAGAATACTCCTAGTCCTTTAAAAAGAGTTTCTTACTAAGTCGAAGAAGCGTTTGGTACTTGCACAACTTAGCCGATTTAAATTATTCCTTTACGGATACAAGAGAAGACTTGTTGTTGGTTTGAGAAAGAAGTTCTAACTGACTTCAGAGTTTGTTTTTTGTCTTCCACATCGGATTATTCTTACTAATAATTAGCTACTCCTCTCCAAACTGTCCATCGGTTTCCATTGGACCAATTAATCTTTTAATTTTCCCATTGGGTCTGGTTTACAGGGTAGGGATCTCGTTCCTAGTGCTGATAGGGCAAATTTGAAATCCCTTTGGTGGGAAATTTTTGTTGGCTATGCATTTTGCCAAGTAACGACCCGAGGTTTTATTGTTTGAGTTTGAAAAGGTTCAAGTTTCTCGAGAGAGAGAGAATATCGAGATTCATTACATGCATTAGTCATTTGGAATTCGTTTATTCCACAAAAGAAAAAGGGGCTATCTATTGCATTATTATGATTTCTGAAAAAAAAAATTGTCATCATATCCATTTACTTAAATAAATTTTATGCGAGATCCTTGCTAAAGTTACGGATACGTACCAGTATTGAAGTTACCACGAAGACAGATAATCAGTAAGACACAGTAAGACACTTTTTTTCTTAACCATTTTTTCAGTACTCTTGTCACGTCCGCGACGGAAGTATCGAATACCCGATACTTCTCGGACATCCGAGTATCCTGTCACGTTGATCGTCAACGTGACGGATCTTTTAGGCGTCAGCACTCAGTGTTGCTAAGAGGCCCTTATTGCTGCTTAAAAACAGATACGGGATATTATAAAAAAAAGAGAACAAAGTGAATTACAAAAAAAATTTTTACAGACAAATTAACAAATTAACAGTGTATAAAAAAAATAAACACAGAGTGAATTACAACAACAAAAAATTAACAGACAGATTAACAACTTAACAGTGTATAAAAAAAACAACAACAACAGTGAATTACAAATTTAACAGACGATAACAAAAAAAAGAGACAGTGAAAAGGTAAAAAAAAAGAAGAAGAAGGACAAAAACAAACAAACAAAAATTGTGTTGTGAAAAAAAAGGCGAACAATAGAAAAGACAGGAAAAGAAGAATAGAAACAAAACAGACAAACAGACGACTGCACGAACAACTATAACTATAACAACAGCAACAAAAAGCTACAAAAACAAGGAAAAGGACAATATACGAAATTCAAAAGGACAAGGACAAGGACAAAATACGAAATCCAAAAGGACAAAGAGAAGGACGATATACGAATTCCAAGAGGACAAAATAAAAATTAGCATACATGAAATACGTACTGTTACTCTGGTAAGTACAATTATTTTACTGCATTAATAAATTTAAAAATCAAGTTCTTTGATTGTCAAAGTTTTGTAACTTTTTTTTTCTCTCTTTTCTTCTTTTCAAACCTAAAAAACCTTAAAAGCAATATCTACAAATAATAAAATAAAATAAAATAAAAATTAGAGAACAAAAACTACACATTTTTCTGTTAATTATATTACAAAACGAAACGTTAAAATTAAATTCATAAAAGAACTTTAGTAGAGTCAAGCATAAAAAACGATAAAGATAAGAAGTAACTTGACATCCCAAAGAACTTGAATGCTAGTATATTGCTGCATGCTGCTTTGTCTTACGCTAATATACAATATACAGAGTGGTACTGGAAAAACGATATTGATATTTCATTTTCTTTGACTGTTTCATTTTTGACTTTTGATTTTTTCTTTAATTTTGACATTTGTGAATTGTGACTTTATTGAATTTGACCTTTTTTTTTTAATTCTGAAATTACTAGATTTCGAGTTATTTGACTTAATTTTTGTTTACTTTTGACCTTTTCCGAATTTCGACTTTGAATTTACATTTTTGTTTTGAATTTTAAAATTCTTAACATTAAAATTTGATTAAAAAAAATAAATAAATAAAACAGTAAATAATAATAATAATAAAACACAAAACAGAATTATTTTCGTGACATTTACCTTGAAATTTTTTCTAAAAATCACGCAAAATGGAAAATGAAATTCAAAATTTACCTATACGCGAGGTACATACGCCAACATCCACAATTAATTTCAAAGATGTCAATGGATATATTCCCTCATTTGACGGGTATAATATGCCTGCCGAAGAGTTTTGCGAAATTTGCGAGGCGGCCCAATCAATTCTCTCAGTAACTGACAGGACGAAACTCATTAAAGTATTACCTTTAAAATTGACAGGAAGCGCGAGACAGCAAATTTTTAACAAAAATTATAATCGTTTTTTTAGGAATTATGAAACGATCTTAAAAAAGTATTTAGTGAAAATTTAGAATTATCAAACCTTGAAATAGAATTAAAAAGTTCTAGTCAAAATTACAACGAAAATGTATTAAATTACACACACCGAATACAAAAAATACTTAAACGAATTTTAGGCAAATTACAACAAATGTACAATAGAAGAGTAGACGAAGAATTATTAACAGCACGTATTACACAAATGAGAGAATTAGCAAAAAAGACTTTTATCCGCGGTTTACACGAAGACGTTTATGATCTAATCGTGAGCGAAAATCCTGAAACATTCGAAATAGCAACGGATAAAGCATTTGCAACTGAAAAAGAATTGGAAAAAAGACGGAAGTTACAAGTATCTAAAAACAATTCGACATTTGAAACATTAAAAGTAAGATTCACAGAAACACATCCCTCGACCGACACAGACAGTAAACGACACAAGGTAAAAACAAAATTATGTGCATTTTGCGATAAAACAGGACACGAAACGGAAAATTGTTGGTCCCTACAAAGATATAAAGAACGAAGAAATAGTAGATACGAGTCCCACACCATCTTCCTTATAACTCTCATTTTACTAACCTCCCTTACTATTAATCAGACAATTTGTTATAGCTAAACCAACTTCCAAACAGATGAATTCAACAAAATTAACTAAGGACAAAATGGACAAATCCCTACAACCCTACGATACCTAGAGGAACCATGAAAGATGGGCCACTTCTGACACCATTGCATGGACCTCACTAGGACAAACTCGATCCAACTATGACAGGACAAGACCAACCGAATCGGACCACAGCTACGAAAGAACCAACTCATTCGACGACGCTACAACCAACTTCACGGAAGATTTAGACTTAAGTTAAACATTGTATTGATAGAAAATTATTATATCGACGATAGACAAACATTGTATCGATCGTAGACAAATATTGTACCACGAGATAGGATCGATGCGGGAGCATCGATTTTCGGTAGGGGGGGAGTGTCACGTCCGCGACGGAAGTATCGAATACCCGATACTTCTCGGACATCCGAGTATCCTGTCACGTTGATCGTCAACGTGACGGATCTTTTAGGCGTCAGCACTCAATGTTGCTAAGAGGCCCTTATTGCTGATACCAGCACTTTTGGACGGGCCTTCTTATCACCCTGAGTCCCGTTGTCCGGCCACTCCTGCTTCGACGCTCGTGACGGGCGCCACGCTACGCTTGATCGATTGACCCACGTTACACTCTCTTTTCCACCTTTTACCATAACATACCGACCTCAACAAAACTAGAAATAACGTTCAAAAATGAATTTTTAAACAAAGATTGACTAATGATTAAAGAAGTAGTAAAATTTAAACTTGAAAAACTTACTTAAAAAAATAGTAACATTTGTATTGCAGAGACGAAGTAAAGATGTATATTTTATTGAACAATTCATGTATGGGCAGTTCTCATATATACAGTAGAATCTCTCTACAAGATACCTTCAATTCTCGTCCTACAAGATACCTCGGGTTCCCCTTCGCTATCCACTACCCCCACTCCTAATGCCTTTTCGCCTCTGAATGTTTGGAGTCGCTCGCTCCATACAAGATACCACGGAAATAAATGACAAAAAATGAGAATCATTTACACATAACGATTTTTTAAATTTATTATCATAAATTATTAATTATTTAATATCACATTTTATTTTTGGTTGCCACATAACCTAATAATGATATTTTATTTAGACATAACGTTTTTTTTATTTACTATCATAAATTATTAATTATTTAACATAACATGTTAATTTTTGGCTGGCTTAAAATTCCTAAAGAATTTTCAAGGATTCATAAACGTACTTTTTTGTTGGGGAAGTGGCGTTTCCTTGACGCACAGGACTTGTATGTGAAACTGATGTGTTTCAAATGTTTAAAATTGATTTACTTTCGTAAGATAATTGCACAAACAATAACGGTAACTTTCCTTATTTCTTTCTTCCTTGTCAACACTGCGAGAACTCCTCGCTTGCGGACTCCTAGTCACGTGAAAAAAAAAGAGGAAAAGGATATGGAATACAAAGCAACCTACATTATCGGCTCAACTTTAAACTAGTTTTGCATGGTATCTTGTACGCCGATCGTGAGATCTATTTCTCTCCGGCGTAACAGGCCGCTGAGTGGGGGAACGGTAATTTTCTTCTTTTTTCGGAATCATGTTCCCCTCCGGTCCCTTGTGGTATCTTGTATGGAGATTCTACTGTACATTAATTTATAATATTGCGAGAAATTGTAATGTTCGTTATATAACCAAACGAATAAACCTTTATTAGAACTAATCGACATACATTTGTTAGAGACCTACGTATCTAAACAAGTACAAAATATAAAATAGTCTGACGACTTAATTCTGCCGATTATGTAAACATTTAAAAAATGTGATATCAAGTGGTAGCTTAAACAGGTCCTCATATATTCGTAGCTTTATTCCCTGTCGGGCAATAGTTCTTCGTAAGTGAAGTGTTTGCATAACTTGTTAACAAAGTCTAATGTTATTTCTGAAATATGTTTCTCCATATTCGGTTTTACGTTGTCAATGACATCAGACTGATTATTTACCAGGACATCATTGACAGCGGCAGTCAAAACATTTTGATCTCCACCCTTTCCTTCTCGAGCATTAAAAGTTGCTGTGTACTTTTTCAGTGTTAAGTCTGTTGTCATCTTGTAGAAGTGTAAGTATTGTTTACCCTTGTGTGTAATCACATCATACTGTAATTTCACTGCTGCTTTTACGTCCGCTAAAAACATATATCAATATGTTTATTCTGAATGCACCCGAAATGATTTTCATTCGCAGGGTGTGCAGTGTAAGAGTACGAAGCCGAAAAATGGTGATAGGTGGAGAAAATTAGAGAAAAAAATTAAGTAAATTTGACTTAAATAAGTTTTCGATCCTAGTAAGAGAAAAAGATTAGTTCAAAAGAAAAACTTTCGAATCAATACATATAAAAAAAGAAAGAAATAATGGTAACATCAACACGTTGACTGCCATGTCGGTCACCGGTGACCGACACTGAACTTTTCGTTCAGGCCGCGCTGGTTATGACAAATGCAATATCGTATACCATTACGACCCACGCGGCGTGAATAGGGAGTCACGTAAATTGTCCGGGGCAGTCAACGTGTTAAAACCGATTCAAATTGGATTAATAAATTTTATGAATTACTTTTTGATTAGTATTGAGTGAAAAATATTAATGAGCCGTCACTGATATGGCGTGAAATGTCAAGGTGAGATTCGTGAATATATTCCCGTGGTCAGCAAATATCCCTACCTGAGGAGGTAGAGGCAATAGCAGAAAATGCCTCCGACAAAAATTATCGCACATCTAGGGGGACACTTAGCGGTGACTTTGACTTTGACCTTGAGGTGAAGGGTTAAGGTCATTTTGAAGCCAGAACGATTTTTTAAAATAAGGGTTCCTATAACTAACTGCGAAAATGGAAAGTACGGAAAATTTTACGTCGAAATAGGTAACTCATGAATGTAGTCAAAATGAACTTTAGGGACCATTTCGAGGACAAATGCATACTATTAATCAATTCACTCAATAATACTTGTAAGGTAATCGAAGTAGTGAAAAATGTTTCAGATAAATATTTTAGTATTTGGAGATAGACATCAGGTCATGACCTTGAACCTGACTTTGAGGTAATTTCAAAATTAAACTGAATTTTCAATTGAAATTAGGTAATAAAATGATCAAAGACTTTTAGCGTTACCCAAGAACAACGATTTGGACGTAGTAGGGGGATGTTCCCTTTGAGGTGCTTGTTCCCTGTGAGTCTTCTTGTTTCTCATAGTTTGGGGTGCTTGATTCGCGTGAGTCACCTTACCTCTTACGGTTTGGGGTACTTGATTCGCGTGAGTGTCCTTATATCTCACGGTTTGAGGTGCTTGATTCGCGTGAGTCTTTTTGCCTCTCACGGTTTGGAGTGCTTGATTCGCATGAGTCTCCTCGCTTCTCACTTTTCATAGAAAACTTTCGAGCAAATTCTCATAAACGTTCCCGCTTTGCTGAATATGTAATTCGATCCTCCTTTGAAAATTATTAATAGTACTTGAAAGTACTTCACGCACAATACTTTGGCAAGCACCTCTGATTCTCTCTATTATGTTATCCTTAACCTTTAGAGGGCCGGCATACGCCTCTAGGCGTAAGAGGTCTGACTCGTCAACATCTTAACTTAGTTTGGCCCTAACTTAGGGACTTTAGACCACATTCCTATAGAAAAATGCGATTTGGAAATTTTTCAAAACCCCGGCGCTCTAAAGGTTAATGGTTGGTTCTGTAGCAAAAACAGCGTCTTTTAAATAACCCCATAAATAAAAATCTGAAGGTGTCAAGTCTGTAGATCATGCAGGCTATGCTACAGGTTCAGGGGACTCACGCGAATCGAACACCCCAATCAATGAGAGGCAACGGGACACACGTAAATCAAGGAGCCTAAGCCGTGAGAGGCTAGGAAGCTCAGGTCAATCAAGCACCCCAAAGGGAACATTCCCTTTCCTACATCCACGTTGTTGTCTCTGGGTAACGCTAAAAGTAGAAGTCAAATCATTGATCATTTTATTAACTAATTTAAATTGAAAATTCAGCTTGATTTTGAAATTACCTCAGTCAGGTTCAAGGTCATGACCTGATGTCCATCTCCAAATACTAAAACATTTGTCTGAAATCATTTTCTCTATTTCATTTAGCCTACGAGTACTTGAGTGAATTGATTAATATTACGTACTTGTCCTCAAAATGACCCCTAAAGTTCATTTTAACCACAGTCATAAGTTACCTATTTGGACGTGAAATTTTCCGTACTTTCCATTTCCGTAGTCAGATATAGGGATCCCCATTTAAAAAAATCGTTTTGACTTCAAAATGACCTTAACCCTTCACCTCAAGGTCAAAGTCAAGGTTACCGTTCAGTGCCCCCTACCTATCCTACAAATTTTGTCTGACAATGAGACATTTTCCGCTATAGCCCTTACCAGAGGAGATATTCCCCTGGACGGATTAACATGGCTCACCCTGTATGCCTGCTTTATTTTGCGGAGCAGGACGAATAACCACGAAAAGCAGTGAAACACGCCTTGTATATGTGGGGACATGCCGTCAATATCTATAGTGCTCTTGCATAAATACATAAAAGTCTTTGTAACTCTTTTATTTCTCTGAATATTTTGAATGTTTGTCATGTGTGCGGAGCTAGATGCCTACGAAGAAGATGGCAAAACCCTACAAGTGATGCTCGAATTCAATTCGTACCATTGCCTCAAAACACTACCGAGGCCGGATGTATTATGATAATAACAGGAACAGATTGTATAAAAACTATGAAATGCTTGTTTCGCACCCAGGATCAGGTTAATAAGATATGTATAGTACTACTTCAACACGTTAAGCGTCACCCCAAATTTACGTGACTCCCTATACACGCCGTAGGGATCGCAATGGTGTATGTTATTGCATTTGTCGTGACCGACGGAACGGAAAGTTCAGTGTCGATCCCTTGAGACCGGGGTGGCATTTAACATGTTAACATTGGATTTAGTGACTCTGATGGCCTATCTCATGTTTAAACGTCTGAATAAGTAAATATGACGAAATTCTATAACTCTAGTATTAGTATACAATTAGGAAGTGAAAATATACATACGTGAACTCATTTGGATTGGGCCTGCACCAGAAAGAGGCACAAGTATTTTTGCGTCAAAGGTGTAATCAGCATCCAATTTTATTTCTTTGAAGTAAAGATCAATTTCTAATGTCCGATTTTTGAAGTCAAAGTTAAGTTTGTCAGCAGTAAAACTGGATATACCATATAGTTTCACATGGTGAGCAATAGCCTTGAAGTTTGTCATGTTTGTTACAGTGACCTGGTCGATCAACAACGGCTCTGTGGCTGGAACATCTAATTCCGGAATACCATTTGGTAGCTGAGGTGCTAATTTAGTAATACTATTCAAGATGCACTGATTGATGTTTGGATTTCTTCGTCCGCACACGTGTATATAAGAAGCTGAAATTCAGATAAAAAATAAAAACAACATTGAATTATCCTTTCGTTACGGTAAGTCACGCTGCGGCGTCTCTCCTAAAGAACGGAACGCCGTGCCGTTTTGTCCTCATCCTTTCAGACATCGTACTGGGTATGATTACACATTTAACCACTTGCGCTATAAAGACGTGCCCTGCACGTCGAGATACTTTTGTTCCAAAATCGCCAGCGACGTGAACACTACGTCCGATAGTCATGTATTCGCGTGTTATATTGTAAAGCACGGCACAGTAACCGAATGTTAAATCATAGCGCAAGTGGTTAAGGAGGTTGAACGGGTACGTCGGAAGTCAAAAGAGAGTTACGTATACTCTGTATACTCTCTACTGACTAGAGTAGTGCGACTTTAAATTTGGTTACGACGCTCACAGGTGTCCCCTCTTGCGCGCTCGGTCACATTTTGTGTTATTTCAAAATAAAATGTGTGACACGTCGAGAAAATTGGAATGGACCCCCATTCTCTCAGTATTTATATAAATTATTCTTCCTGATTCTGTTTTTCCATATCTCATGTTATTCGCAATAATTCCTAATTTACGTCATGAGTAATACGTATGAATTTCAAACAGCACGCGCTATGGCGAGAATTGCGATGTTAGCGCTCTCACACTGTAATGAAGGTTAAACCAGTCAACAAGCGAAAAAATTTATTAATTATAAATGTTACAGGTACCTAATTGATTTAAAAAAGCTGTCATACTGTTCCTTAGATATCAGTCTACTATTTATAAAAATTTCCGTGGAAACTGTTTGTTAATTGTTATGGATTTTATATAAGAAAGCGAACAAAATCTGTCTGCCCATAAGACTCCGTGTTAAATCACGAAATATTATTTTATTAATATCTCATCTTTTAGGTACCTAAACCAGCCAAAAATTTATGAGGTGACTTTTTCAATATTAATAAGGTTATACTGATTTTCTCATGTTACGAACCATAGGGCTCTTTCAATGATACTTCCTTTCGTAACATTTATCCGTTACAATTAGCAAATCATATTTAAATCAGAACAGGTCATGAGTTACTCAAGTACACATTTTCTGCAAACGCAGCACATGTGTAAGCATACCTCTGTCATTCACCTCCAACACACACAGCTGTTGATCTACAAAGAATATAAGAATGCACAATACATGCATACTTCGTGTACATGTGCCCCAGTAATTATTCACTAATATTTCGGCCCCCCACTCAAATCTTCAATATAAATATCAGGTGAAATTAGCCCTTGTCAGAGAGTCTGGTCTCAGGTTAGCTCGGTGTAAGGGGCACGTCCACAAACCGTTCATCTTTGCACGACTATCCTCTGCCGATAGCTTATAGACGTAGCGCACCCACAAGGGTAGGTACACCTGGCACACATAAGAACGTCACGTGTACTGAGCATTATCTATTGTTAGTCTTCCTGTTGGATCCGTGCAAGGAAGAACCTATTAGGCCGCTGACCGCTTAGTAAAGGTCCAAGCTCCTGGGTAAGACCTACTCTCTCACTCAAAAATTTCATTCTTTTCTATTAAAATTCCAAAGTCTATTACAAGTCAAGTGACTTATATTCTTTGTACGACAGAAAGAAACTGAATATAAGTCGTAAGAAACAAATCATCGAAATAACTCCAGTTGTATATCTCAAGTTAGTAATAAATACGAATAAGATATTTAATCATAAATTAAATCCTTATTTTTCATCCTATTATTCTTTCAATACCCCCGTCACGATCAGCAACGTGTACTTTAGTACTTTAAGGTGCAAGTATCCCACCACACGTATTCCTCAGCCGCTCGAGTAATACGTGCATGGTCAGTCCTACTATACTCTCAGATATCTCATACGGAAAAGGTATCGCTTACGCGGTATCATAGTAGAGGTTGTTGAGGTAGTAGAGGTTGAGCATATACGTACCCACTCATACAGAGTCGGTACGTAACACTCATTAATATTTTTTTGTTAATTCCCAATCAGATGAACCTCCTTAAGTCCCGGAAGTGAATAAAGAACAATGTCGAGAAAAAAATCGAACATCGCAATAGCGCTTGCAATTACTCGACTAGAAATTTGCTGAGATTGGCTGAGTTTCAACCTAGGTACTAGCCAATATTGCATGACAAGGATTCATAGCCAGACGCTAGACCGCATTTCAATAGCCGAACTTTACTGGGCTCCAGCTATTCTTTTGTTATTGAGGATTTCCCATCTAATGGCTGGCCATGGTTAATAAAGGAGCACTGGTAAGGTTTTTACCCTAAAGATGGCACGATATGATTGCTAGCTATTGGCTAGCTAGTATGCCTACTAGAAATTAACATAACCTATCTTTTTCTGTTTATGTTTTATCAGATCTTTCTAAACATGTGCAGATGCACATATATAATACTATAAAACCACTGTTACGTATACGTAACTCTCGTTGAGATCTCGAATGGAATTCGTCTCGAATGGATAAGGGTGATATGACTTCTCGAGAAATCTTTCGAGAAGCCATAACAAAGGAAACCAAGGAGGCGAACAATGAGAAGATCTCTCTTTTTTTTTCTCGTCTCTAATATGAATGAGTTCCAAGTGACCACCACGTGCAATGAGTCTGGGAAATCTCTCTTGGGAAACCCGAGATTTCCTAAACCATAAACTTCCTAAACTCATAAAATGGAGATTGTCACTTGGCAAATTATCAACTCTGTTTACAAAATGCCCCACCAAAAGAAATTCCAAAGAGCCCTTTCCATCGCTAAATGTAAAACCCCTACCCTATAACTTGGGTCCAATAGAAAACCCAAAAGATTAGTTTACCCAATAGGGAACGATGGGCAATTTTTGTGGAGGAGTACAAGCCAAATTATTATAAGTATATGCAGGAGCGCAACTTCTGCATCATTCGATCGTCAGATCAGTCTCCGGACATTTCAATCTTATAAAGAAATCTAAATTCACAAAACGAACTCTAAATCTTACATCCTTTTTCGCTGCGGAAGACGGTAAAACGCGGGTTTCGCTCTCGACTCGGCCATCGCCAAAAACCTTGTAAAGAGTGTTCGACGATCGAAAAATTTCTAAAATAAAGATTTTCTTTATAAAATCGAAAATAAACAATAGTGTGTGCGTGTGTTCAGTTTTTTTGCTCTCCTAACACCCACTCGTCGACCGTACCAGTGACACGGCTCGTCACTAGCCACCTTCCGGATAGAAACCACCATCAAGGAACCCTTGGTTGCAGTGTGGTTTGCTGGGACATCTTCTGACGAAACTTCCTACCGACTCACTTCGAATAGTAAGTGAAGGTTTCCAATCATTTGTTCCATTTCGAAATTTATTCTTAATTCGATTGTGAATACTAATACTACTTCTATCTTTATTTCGATCTGATGTTATCTCTATTTCTATTTCAATTCCAAATTCTATTTCTAGTTCAGTCCCAATTCAACCTCGATTTCTATTTTTATTTCAGTTTAACTCTATTTTGATTTCAATTTCATAACCAAATTCTATTTCCAGCTCGATTTCTATTTCCAATTCAATTTCTATTTCACTTTTAATTTAAGAGTTATTCCTATTTCTATTTTGAATCCGACTTCGGTTTCTAGCTCGATTTCTATTTTCTATTTCTAATTCAAATTCTATTCCTATTACAATTTTAACTCAAATTCGATTTCTATTCGTATTTCAGTTTTAACTCTACTTTGATTTCAATTTCAAAACCAAATTCTATTTCCAGCTCGATTTCTATTTTCTATTTCCAATTCAATTTCTATTTCGCTTTTAACTCAAGCGTTATCCCCATTTCTATTTCAAATCCAAATTCTATTTTTAGGTCGATTTCTGTTTTTTTTTTAATATTTATTATTTCTAACTCGAATTCAATGTCTATTTCAATTATTATTTTCCTTCTTTTTAATTGAGCGAATAGGAACTACCAGTCCACTCATCTATTTTTCCTTCTTTTTAATTGAGCGGATAGGAACTACCAGTCCGCTCAATTATTATTTTCCTTTTCCTATTCTTAACTGAACGGATAGGAACTACCAGTCCGTTTAGTTACTATACTACATCTATCTCTTGAACGGATAGGAACTATCAGTTCATTCGTTTTACTTCCTCTATTGTTATTCTGTCTTTAGTTCTGATCGAATTGTATCAGGGATTTCCAGTTCGTTTCTATTGCTCGGTTCTATATCCTCCCCTCCCACCTTTTTTTTCCTTTTTCTAGCAAACGGACCAGGAACCCAGTACGGTCAGGTCCCCACTTTCACTCCGATTCAATACCTGCTCCACTGACTCAACTCTACTGGACTCATCCCTCAGATAACAATTTCAATTCCATCTAGGTACCTTTCTTCTATTTTCTACTACTGCTCTTTCTCTCTCACTCTCTCTCTTTCTCTCTGCTTCTTTTTTCTCCGAAGGGTCGAAAGGACATTAGGTTATTCAGTCTCTCTCTCTCGTCCTCTCTAGTGCCTCCAAGCAAGAACCGCCCGGCGAGACGAAACTACGCAGCCAGACGAAGGGCGGCTTGGCTCGCCCAACGAGCACTCCACCACCAGGAGGTCAACCACCGTCCCGGCGGACCTGCACCGTCTCCGGGGAATTTTTGCGCGCCCCCTTTAATTAATACACCACCCCAAGTCCGGGTCCCCTCCCCGATTCCGGAGTCGGACGATTCGGTCCAGGTGGTAGAAATTGTAGGAAGGGTCCCTTCTCCCATCCTCGTCCGGGTTCCCAGGTCCATCCTCTCACAAGTCCCGATCGTCGAATCCCCTGCTAGTCCCGATCCTCCCGCGCCGCCAGCTCCCACTTCGAATTTCCCCGGTCGCGACCCTCCCTTGACCTCCGAATCTCCTGCCAGCCCGGATCAACCGGTTCCGTCTACTTCCTCTTTCAACCCTCCTTGCCCCATCCTTCCACTCATCCCTGAATCCCCTGCCAGCCCAGATCAACCGGTTCCGTCTACTTCCTCTTCCAACCCCCCTCACCCCATCCTTCCACTCATCCCCGATTCTCCTGCCAGCCCAGATCAACCCGTCCCTTCCACCTCCAATACCGATTTCCTCCCCCCTCCCTCGTACCAAGACCTATACCCCGAAAACAAGTGTTTATAAGGTCGTACCAGGACCTCCCCCGACCCCGGGGAACACAGGAGTCGAGGAGGACGACTTCAGCGAGGTGTCCCACTTCGAAGTCCGGATAAAGAGGGGCACCTTGCTCAGGAAGTCCCTATTGCGGCTCCTGAAGTGTTCGGGGCTGGACAGAATCCGATTCCGCATCAGGGACGGGTCAACCACCCGCTACTTCACCGTAGCTTACTTTCGAGACCACCTAGGAACAAACGAATCCACCTGTATCCTTGATCACATCGAATATTGAGAGCAAATAAATTATAGCTGCACTCGACTAATTCCTATGCAAAAGTCTATTTAATTTATTTACCTTCCTAATAATAAACGAACAGCGTGTAATGTCCCACTACCGTAAAATAAAAGCATACTGAAAAACATAGATCTGTATATGTACCCACACCCCGTTCAGTCATCTTGATTCCAGCAAATTCCTATCCCTGAATCGGTATTTGAGTACCGATTCTAAAATGGAAAGTAAGTCTTGAGTTGATCTCGAATCACCATTCGATACCCCAACATCTAGACGTATCACTACCATAAAATGATGAACATAAGTGAAAAGTGTGATCACGAGAAAATTTCGTGCGAAAGCTGTTTGCCGAGTTCATATAATCACGTTGTTTGTCGCAAGAACTCTTATAAGCTACACTAAAAAAGTACACCCGTAATTAGGAGAAGAAATCAAGGGTAAGTAATCATTATTAAACAATTAAAAACATTATTTTGAACAGTGAAATTCGAGAAGATAGCCATATATTTTAACATAACCTATAAACTTGCTACATAGTTTTGGTTTAGGTTATGGAGACGTCCGTAGTATTGCTTTACCAACTCATAGAGTTTATTAACGAGAAATTAAGTATGAATAATTAGGTAAAAATTATTTTTGCACAAAGTTAATGGACTTTCGAGTTCTAGACGTCAATGAGTAAGTACGTAATATTTGCATAAATTACAAAAGATGTTTATCTTTCAGTTACCGCCTCACAATCAACTGCCAATCAACTACCATTCGTAATTCGAATTTATGTTTTCCTCAGTTTTGGAAGCCAGTCCAACTATTTTCGGACTCTGCAGGAATAGAAGTCTCTCTGTTGGAGAAAATTTGTGTTTCCAACGATTTGGTTCAAGGTCGAGCACAGTCTCAAGGTACACAATGAAGTTATATTGTTTTCTATTATTCTTAAGGCTGCTGTATTTGAGATATGATATTAAATAAATGTATTGTTTCCGTATTGCAGATGTGAAGTTAATAGTTTGTGAGTTTAAAAGAATGACTTTCGAGGAACGAGGATTGTCCTTACCTACAAATATATTAGGTAACATTCTCGACGATGTTGTTGCAGTCTTAGGAAAAACTGGTAGCTCCGTTTACGAAGTTTTCGATAAGAAGTATAACTTGCAGTTGCCTTTAACTCCATATGAGAATTTTATTGAATTTGACGAACATTTGAAAAAAGATGATTCATTTCGGTCGGCAGTTATAAGTTTCAGAGAGTCTTTATTGCACTCCAAGTATAAACAATTGTGATATTTTGTCAAATAGGTTTCTTTTTCAGGTTCGGTCATTATCCATGAAATTTGATGAGAAAGTATCTATCGCGCAAAACCTCGCTGCAGCTCTGAGGAAATGTATATCACAGTCGATCAGTGCTCAACGAATTTTAGCGGGCAAGCACATATTTAATAAAACTGAACTTTCGGCTTATTTCTTGGGTAAGATTGAATAGATTTATAATAGTGAATTTAAAATAAGTCAAAGTATACTGCTAATTGAAAATATTAAATTTCTATATTAAAGGTCTCATCGATATGATGATTGAAAAGTAATTAATCAAAGCGGTATTGGATCACGATTACTTAGTCTACCTTGCTGCAATTTTGGTAAAGGCAAAAGATTGGGATGTGCCTCGCCGAGATCGTCAAAGACGAAATTAAAAAGAATGAAAGAAGGAGAAAATGTGATTTTTTTTAATTTCAAGACGAGCTTTCTTTTTTATTTTTAAAGGATTATTATAACAATTTTCTATCTGAACCATACTGATCAAATTCAATACTATTCTCTGTAATTTAATGCCTTGCGTTTTTTAAACTTTACTGCAATATTTGACATTTCATTGATATGGCTTCAACCTTCTTTTATTATATGAAGTGGCAATTCCGAGACTCGAGGTTTCCAATTTCGGACCATTTGACTTGTAGAAATAGTTACTTTTTTTAATTATAGTCGTTGTATTATTTCTTTTGATTCTCGTGTAACTCGTTATCCTCTCTAAGTTTTTTGATTTTTATATGAAAAGAATTTATTAATATAATATTGAAGAATTTTTAATTAAGGATTCAATGTCGATTATTAATAAGCATTCATTAAATATCAATAGAAAATCTTACTCTTATTACTATGAAAAAAATCTGTTTCCTTGAACAAAGACTAAACATACGAAAATCAAGTATAAATGAAAAAAAATTGTAAAGTACGTGCAACATGTATCATTTAAAATTATATTTATATTGATTTATTTTCGTAACTGTTTGCTAGTCACCCTCTCTTGCACCGATTTAGGATTTACTCCTGTACGCTAGGCGGGAATTCCGTTTTAGTGCCCAGCGGCACTATCGCGCTTCTTCTGTTCCATGTCCAAAAATGCCAGCATTTTTGAAATAAGGAATGAACGGGGCGCTACCGCGCCGCTTGGCAATAATTTGAACGTGATTATCTAAATAATTGATGAAGTCTTTTGTTAGCCGTAATTGATAATATAATTTATTATGCTTTTTTGGTTGTAAAACGATTATAAAGAATTATTTGACATCGTAACGTTTCGGCTCGCTAATCAGAGCCTTCTTCAGACGATTAAACTATCTAAAAAATTATATAAATAGATTAGTTAATTAGAGAACTTTTTTTGACTTAGTTTCGTTATTAGTATGTGTTTTAAAGTATGCAGTAAAAATTAATAAATATAAATAAAATTAAAAATTATGAAAATTAGGAACAAACCTCTGTGTATATAAATATATAATTAGATTAGTTTACAATCTAATTATATATTTAAGAGAAACTACAACATCCCAAGGTATCTACACCATTAATTAATTATACAAAAAATATGTATATCATTTGTATTAATCTATTTATACATACACTCAAACCTGTTTTTGTGCGATTCGATTTGTGTGATTTTTTTTGTGCGGAATATGAAAATTTCAATCAAATTGAAACATAATTGACGAAGTTATCGATAAATAAGTAGTAGGTTTGATTGGCTATTTAGTTTTTTTCGATTTTTAATATGTATTTCATCATATTACATAAGTATTGCGTCAGCCGATAACATTGTTTTATTTTATCTTTAGACATAATCCCTGAAAATGAATAAGGGCAAAAACAAATCGATGAGGAAGGTAATTTCCTTAGAAACTAAGACTACGATTTTAAAACGAAGAGCAGAAGGTGAAGGATCCACAGCTCATGGCAAAGAATTTGGATTAGTTTAATCCACTATAAGAGTCATACAAAAACGTATGTGTATTTTATAAATCAGATTCCATGTAGCTACCAAGCCTCGTGTCTTGATTTTGTTTAAAAAAGCAAATTTGTAAGGTTTTGAGTTATTTTCTACGTGAGACTTTTTTTATGCGGTCCCTATCCACTGCACTAAAACAGGTTTGAGTGTCTTTAAATATAGATTAGAATCCTTGTCTAATATTGAATTTCTGATTTTAGCAATTAATTTACTAACTTATTGGAAGGGATTGTAAACCAATCTAATTGCATATTTACATACACAGAGGTTTGTTCCTCATTTTTATAATTTTTAATTATATTTATTAATTTTTAATACATACTTTAAAATACATACTAATAACGAAACTAACAATAAGTTAAAAAAAGTTCTCTAATCAACTAATCTATTTACATAATTTTTTAGATAGATTAATCGTCTGAAGAAGGCTCTGATTAGCGAGCCGAAACGTTACGATACCAAATCATTCTTTATAGTCATTTTACAACCAAAGAAGCAAAACAAATTATAACATAATTATCTTTTATTTGCAGACGCTTCAACTAACCCCAATCATTGTTTCTATTGACCCAGGCTCGGGGTCATTTGAAACGTTCTTCGAATATTCCTAAAAAGCTTTTAACTACGTCGACAGCATTCATGATGCAAAATCAATAATGCAGTTTTAAAGCTACATAATCAGGCTAGAATAGTAGCCTATTACGAAATAGGTATGGTATAAAATGAAGTCACAGTAAGTTATATCGTCAAAAACGTTCCAATTGACCCCAGTCTTCCCTATCTAAAGTTTGCAATAACTGTTTATAACAAATACATTGAAGCAATGAATTAAAAATTTAGAGTAGACCTATTTTTGTTATGAGCTGTTACGATAAAATATCTCAGTCACGTTACAAAAGGAGTACGTTCTGTTTTAATGCCATAAAAAGCAACTTCTCTTCTAATGGAAAGAAATCGCGTATGTAATTAAATATGGAAAGAAATCGCGTACATAAGTAAAAAATGTATATTGATTCATTATGACGGAGAGCACGTTAATCTTTTTAATTATTTAATTTTTTCACTTTTTTCATAGTTGATTTGATGAACGATTGAAAAAAGTTTTCTTTGCACGGGTACATATATTTACATACAGGAAACATTATTCCTAAAGCCTCAGGCGATACATTTCTTAAAATCGATTTGCAACTTTATTGCGGCTACACTGTCTTAATAAAAAATTTTAAATGGGCATATTAATTTTGCAAAGTTTTAATATGACTTGCAAAGGCAGTGGAACATTTTTACGTAAATATTGATACAAAAGTAAATATAGTTAACCCATTAATGCCTGAAAGGCCACTCTGCAGAACTTTTGAGCTTACTGTGCGATACAATTCGATTAAAAGAAAAAAAGCAAAACATAGAATTTATAGTTTTTTTAATGCTCTTTCAGATGGTGTCATTGAAATTTTGAAAAACAAATTTTTTAGTACTCTAAAATGGAGTTGAATAATAAAAAACGTTAAAAAAATAAAAAAAATTTTCTTTAATTGAATTTTTCGGCAACTTGCCGTAATGGAATTATCTTGAAACCAGTGTAGATGGGGGACGCGATGTCAGAACTTTAAAAATATATATTGACAAATGTTTTTCCCTCATCTGGGTGATCCAAAATGGCGTTCAAAGTGAAAAATTTTGCTCAATATCTGTCGGACGCTTTAACTAATAAACTATTGCTTTTTCGAAAAAAATGTTAAGAATAAAAAGTGTTTAGAATTTGTCAAGAAATACTCCAGAATTTTTTCAGATTTTTTTTACGCATTAAAAAAATTTTTTAACACAAAATTTTTATAAATTAAAAAAAATTCACAAAAAATTCTAAAAAAATTCTAGAGTGTTCCTCTGATAATTCTAAGCTTTCGTATATTTGTCAGCTTTTTCTGAGAGTTGATAGTTTTTGAGTAAAAAAATCTAAATGGGCAGAAAAATTTACACGTATCGAATGCGGCAGACTTTTTTACTCAAAAACTATCGACTTTAAAAAAATTGACAAGTATAAAAAAAGCTTAGAATTATCAAAGGAAAATTCTAGAATTTTGTAAGAATTTTCTGCGAATTTATTTAAATTTATACAAATTTTGTTAAAAAAGTTTTGTAAATGCGTCAAAAAAAAATCACGAAAAATTCTAGGGTATTCCTTGACAAATTCTAAACACTTTTTATTCTTAACATTTTCTTCGAAAAATTAATAATTTATTAGTTAAAGCGTCCGACAGATATTGAGTAAAATTTTTCACTTTGGACGCCATTATGGATCACCCACGTGAGGGAAAAACATTTGTCAATACATATTTTTAAAGTTCAGACATCGCGTCTCCCATTTAAACTGGTTTCAAGATAATTCCATAACGGCAAGTTGCCGAAAAATTCAATTGAAGAAAATTTTTTTTTATCTTTTCAACGTTTTTTACCATTCAACTCCATTTTAGAGTACTCGAAATTTTTTTTTCAAATTTTCAATGACGCCATTTGAAAGAGCTTTAAAAAAACTATAAATTTCATGTTTTGCTGTGAGAAAATAGTCAATTTTTATTTTTTATTAAGGTACAAAATGTTTAAAATTTTTGAAATTTTAGGTACACTTTATTACATAATTAAAGTGTTTGAATAAATTTTTCCATTAAGGAATATTGTCAAATGGCGATGTTCTGTCGTGATATTCCAGGAAGGTTTTGGCGGCAGTTACCCGTTTGTGGGAGCCCCAGCGACTTTAATATTCTTCTTAAAATTATGAATCAGAAATTTTTAGTATCTTAACATCCAGATGCTGAACTTATACCTAAGAAACATTTAAAAAATTGAAAAATACAAAAGTGGAATACTTTTGAAAAAAAAAAACTGCAATTTTACGTAAAATTGTTTTTCTTTTTGGCAATAAAAAAGCGATTTTCATAAGCGAGTAGGTATAAGTTCAAGGTAATATCGTTATTGAATTGTGTGTTCAATTTTAACACGACCGGTGGATTCGTCTTAAAGTTATATTTCCCACAATCTTAAGGGGTTACAGCACTGTAAATTTTTCAAAAAATCGATTTTTCGTTTATTGGCTTAAAAGTTGCTTTGAACCTTCTAGAATATGTAACAAAAAGTTTATTACCTGAAACAATTTTTTTTCATTGTAATTTCGAGCCTTCTCCAAGCATTTTTTAATGTCTATAACACATTTCAAAACTTTGAACGTGTTTTTCTCGGAACACGATTTTTCAAAACGGCACGCAGCTTAACTTCAACAATTTGCATTCCTTTGATTGTTAATTTTTACAATATCCTTAAAACAAGATTCTGAAGAGAAATACGTAGGGGATTTCGGATATGTTAATTTAAACATTAGTTATTAACAAAAGATTACCTCTTTTTTTGTGGAAAATGTAATGTTTTCATTCAAATACTCGCCAATCACACAAATTTCAATATTTTTAAAATCCCCTATGTATTTCTCTAGCTATGAACGTGTAGAATAAATGATTTTTTATTCGTTTTTCTAGGTGCAAATTTGCACTAGCTACAATGCGTGCCGCAGAATGCTTAAAATTCAATAAGCCTCGCAAGAATGGCTCGGATTCCGCCATTTTGTAATGTTTGTCGATCATAATTTTTTGTTTAATAGTTAAATATATGCTTAATCACCTCATCAAATTTTATTAGTCTATTACTATTCCTTCCATCCATAAAGAATTGACAAAGAAGCGTTTTTTTTCAAGGTTGTTACATTGATGAAACCCCTTAAAGGATGTAGTTTTCCGCAAAACGTTTTTAAAGTTCCGAACAACGAAAACTCAATCACTTTCGTAACTAACCGGCTCATTAGCAATTCCAGGGCCACACCGAATTTCAGTTTAAAACTTTACCACCTTATTCTTGGGATGTTTAACTAACATTTTATGAAGAAAGAAAAAATTGATTTTTTGAAGCTGCTATATGTATTTCCCCCCTTAAGCAATTTGTGATATAATGTAAAATATATAAAGATAAATAGACTTCTTTACACAATTATAATAGCGATTTTAGATTTAATTTCTATTTTCATTCAAATTGTTCATTGAAGCTGGTATACATTTCTGCCGAATTCGCTCGAATAATAAAAATGTTTTTCTTTTTCTTAGCCGCCGTGGTAACGTTATACACTGCATAAATAGAGATAGCTCAGTAGCTGGTACGTACCCAGCTCACACGCCAGACGACGTTCGGTCGTTGCATGATATCACAAGTGAGATGATGGAGTTGCAGAAATTCAACCCACCGCTTATCACAAATATTGTGAAGAAACCGCAAAAATATACAGGGTGTTCATTTGAAAACTTTCCAGCTGAATATCTCGAAAAGTATGGAAGATATTTAAAAAGTATAAAACACGTGTCCAAGTATTGCGAGGGGGAAACAGGGGGGCAGTATCAGTTTTTCATTTGAGTGGCGTTTTCAAGGTCATTTGAAGGTCAACTTTGTTTTTTCAAAAGGAAACCTCTAGTTTTTATCATGGGATCTTATTGTACGTAAAAGAACCAGTAATTTTTGCAGGAAACTTTTTTTGTTCGAGCACTATTTTTTAGGTACAATAAGATCCCATAATAAAAAATAGAGGTTTCCATTTAAAAAAACAAAGTTGACCTTCAAATGACTTTGAAAACGCTACCCAAATAAAAAACTGATACTGTCCCCCTGCTTTCCCCCCTGCTCCTCCTTTCTCACTGTCATCACTTCAAAGCAAAAGAAATGTTTCTTTGTTCAAGGAGGGAAATGGTACGTACATGACGATATGCCCTGTAAAAGAGTTTATTTTCGTATAGGAAGACCTAGGTCAGTGTCAAAGGGCATAATCCGCATCCTGAAGAGCCGACGTTTCAACCCCGAGGCCGACCAATCTATCTTTTTATCGTTATCGGCCGTAACACTTAATCTATTTGCATCTTATCTTTAATTTATTCTGACACACTGTATTCTTAAACTTTTCGAAAAGTCAGAGGCACGCACGTTCGAACCTTTTGACAACATAAACTATGTCCACGGACCGCTGTCTTTGGCTACCGGAGCAGTGAATATTCATCTAACGCTTGTGGCAGTAAAAATTTGTCTTTATGCTTTAAATTATGTTTCGACAGATTTAAATTTCGTGCGGAAAATATCAGCCGGAAGTGGGCCTTACCAATGTCAAAAGACATGAAAGAAACATATTTTAGACTACTCTGTATATAAAACAGCTTCTGGAAAAATTATTAAAAATTTGTAACGGATAGTAAAATTGTATACAATATTTTATATTATTATTCCGTTACTGTCGTTGTCCCTTATTTTTTAAAATAAGCAAGTGTAAAAACTTTACAATAAAATAAGACGTATGTATAAAATTAAACTTGGTTCAATAAAAAGTATAAATTGAATGAAAATTATAAATGCGTTTATAATAAATGCTAATCATAAAAAAATACCTTTACATGTGTACTAAAGTACTTCTGCAGTAAAATCCGATATTATTTGAGTGGGATTTCATTAAAAATTTCTTAAGAACTATTGTCCAAAGTGTTTAACATTACAGATAAATACTCTTAAAATATTTGCGCAAAATGTGGAGAAATACTTGCAATAATCGTTATTTCTCTCGTATAAAACTATTGAGGGATAATAACTTTGAAGTATTTTATGATCCCAATCTACTAGATCAATAAAATATAAATTTGATAACGCAAAATGCACCTTTTAGTATTTTAATTTAGAATAATTTTCGAGGTTTAATTTAATCTTTTTTTGATATAAAAAAAGATTAAGTTAAAATATATATAATCAATGACGCGCCTATAAAAAATCTAGTATTAATTAAGAAAATCTATTTTAATTATAATTCTGTATTCTTGGTTTTGGGTTTTTGATTACGTATAATTAGCGCGGTAGAAATAGTGTTAAGCAATGTTTGTTCTTTGCATCGATTGCTACGTTAATAAACGAAATTGAAACTTACGGATGCTTCCAAATACTCCAGTGATGAGTATAGTCATTCTAATAAAAATGGGTACCTTCATTTTGTGTAATATATTTTAATACTACGGCCGAAGTAAATTATTAAGCAAAACGAAACTGTACTGTTGAAATCAACTTTGCTACTATAAAGATTTTGATTATGATGCAAGTATTTATACTCTTGTAATAAGCGTGGGGTTATTAGGCTCAATCAAGAGTCAATTAAATTCAAAGTCAAATAAGGATACCTATGGCTTCTGATCATCTCCTAATACACTACTTTTTATTTTTATTTTTTTGAAATCTCATAAGAGATTTATTACAAAGTTGACAGATAGTCGATTACAGTATATGACAAGAATTCAATTACAAAATGTTACATTAATTTATTGTACGTTCTAATAGTGCGCAGGATTAGCAATCTTAAATATTAAGTTTACAACTTCTTAAGGGAAGTCTAAACTGAAAAAATCGCGATTTTTGACGAAATTTCCAAATTTGAGTTTTTTGCATTTTTACATTCCTTGGACATCCATTTACTAATATATTTACTAATATATATATAGTTTATATATGGGTCATTCCACGCCAAATCAATCACTTTTGACCCTTCTATTTTTTGATTTGTCTGAAATTTTTTTATATTATTCTACTCTAAAAAAAATTTTTTCAAATTTTTTCAAATTTTTTTTCAAATCCGATTTCAAGATATCGATTTTTTCGATTTTTCCTTCAAATAACTTTGTAAATTTGTAACTTTGCGAAAAATAGACGGATTGGAAATTTTTTTTTCATTTTATTGCATTTTTTGCGTGCTTTTCAAAGAAAATTGTTAAAAAATCTTCACTTGCGTTTTTCGTAATGATTTTTCAATTTTTATGTCCAATTATTTTTTTTTTAATGATTGCCATATTTAATTTTTTTGAAAAATTTATATTTCAAAGTACTGCTTGTTTAACATCTTTTGTGAAAATTTCATAATGGGATGGGGATTTTTTATATTTTTTTCAGATTTTTTAAAAATTAAGAAATTTTTTTTATGAATGTATAATGTATACAGGGTGTCTCATTATAATATTTCCACGCGATTATCTTGCAAAATATTCATCATTCGAAAAAAATGTTCAAACGAAACTTGCTCTATTTGAAGGGGGACATTCAATGATGTACACTGTTTTTTTCTGGGTGGAGGCGTCTCCGAGATTTGAAGGTAACCTTTGTTTTTTTAAATGGAAACGTAGTCTTTTTCACGCTAGACATATAGTTTACTTCAAAACGAATCCATTGACCTAAAATATGTTGACCTTGAAGTGTCATTCAAGGTCATTTCAATTCAAAAGTATGACCTTGAACATTTATGCAGCACCTGATTCGATCCCTAAGTGACACTTCAACTTCTTCTAAAGTTTCCGTAGCAATTTGCCTGCAAACATTTGTTATTCGAGCCTTCATATTCTGTGTTTGTAAACATTAATGCCAATAGCATTTAAACTCGTCTTGTTGAATTTAGAAGATGAGAAACATTTTTTGGACGTGCAGTGAAGAAGAAAACTTCAAGCCATTGAAATGACCTTAAGGCGGGAGGTGGGACACACGAGGTTAGGTCAACCGCCCTCTCGTCGTCTCGCCCCCCCGACGGGAAAAGAAGATGAGTTCTAGAAGTGGCGAACATTCCGTCGGGATAATTTCGTTGCTACTTATCCGATTTTTTTGAATTAATGATCGATAATCATCAATTGCTTGTCCCTACATCCTGTATATGTACCTTTACGAAATGCGAAAAAAAATTTTATAGTTTTCTCAGTTACCTACCGGAACTATTCCGCCGGGAAAACAAAATGATTTCAAAAAGTGACAAATATTCCGAATAACTCGGTAGGTAACTGAGAAAACTATAAATTTTTTTTTCGCATTTCGTAAAGGTACATATACAGGATGTAGGGACAAGCAATTGATGATTATCGATCATTAATTCAAAAAAATCGGATTAGTAGCAACGAAATTATCCCGACGGAATGTTTGCCACTTCTAGAACTCATCTTCTTTTCCCGTCGGGGGCGCGAGACGACGAGAGGGCGGTTGACCTAACCTCGTGTGTCCCACCTCCCGCCTTAAATGACAATTCAAGATCAACATAGTTTAGGTCAATGGATTCCTCTTGAAGTAAGCTATGTGTCTAGCGTGAAAAAAAGCTACGTTTCCATTTTAAGGTAGGTATCTAGTATAGAGAGCGAAAAAACAAGCTTATTTTCGAAAACGTTTTCCTCAGCTTCTTTATTAGACATTACAATTACAATATTTTCTAGGATATAATGCTATCCTTAGCGAATGGAAAAAAAATGGTTTACATCGTCCAGCGTTTTTTTCCAATTTTCAGAAGGCGCCAAAGTCGAGTCCTCGATAAAAAGGTGCGCCCATGGCGGACAAACAATCTTCGGATTGGAACGTTTGAAACAAAAATAGGAAAAATCTTTTTAAAGAGGAAGGTTTGCCACATGGTAAATCACCACCGTTTGCCAAAAATCGATAATAGAAAAAAAATGACGGTTATTTGAAAAACACTGTACAAAAATCGACATATTTTTGCACCGTTTGCGTCATGTAAATTTTTATATTATACATTTTTTTTTGTAAAAATCTCGTGAATTACCATACAAAACACCTTAATAAAGAATCGTACAAAGTTTGATCAAAATCGATGTAGTGGTTGCGGAGATTGTTTGTCCGCCGTGGGAACGCCTTTTTATTGAGGACTCGACTTTGGCGCCTTCTGAAAATTGAAAAAAAAAACGCTGGACGATGTAAACCATTTTTTTCCCATTCGATAAGAATAGCATTATGTCCTAGAAAATGTTGTAATACTGATATCTAATAAAGAAGCTGAGAAAAACCTTTTCGAAAATAAGCTGGTTTTTTCGCTCTCTACACTAGACACCTACCTTAAAAAAAGAAAGGTTACCTTCAAATTTCGGACACACCTCCACCCAGAAAAAAACAGTGTACATCATTGAATGTACCCCTTCAAATAGAGCAATTTTTGTTTAAACATTTTTTTCGAATGATGAATATTTTGCGAGATAATTGCGTGGAAAGATTATAATGAGATTATACATTGATATATTATCTGTCAATAACAAGATCCGAACTGTTCATACGATGATAGAAAAATTTCTTAATTTTTAAAAAATGTGAAAAAAATATAAAAAATCCGCATCCCATTATGAAATTTTCACAAAAGATGTTAAACAAGCAGTACTTTGAAATATAAATTTTTCAAAAAAATTAAATATGGCAATCATTTAAAAAAAAATAATTGGACATAAAAACTGAAAAATCATTACGAAAAACGCAAGTGAAGATTTTTTAACAATTTTCTTTAACAAGTACGCAAAAAATGCAATAGAATGAAAACAAAAAATTTCCAATCCGTCTATTTTTCGCAAAGTTACAAATTTACAAAGTTATTTGAAGGAAAAATCGAAAAAATCGATATCTTGAAATCGGCTTTGAAAAAAAATTCTCAAAAATTCTCAAAAATTTTTTTTAGAGAGTAAAATAATATAAAAAAATTTCAGACAAATCAAAAAATAGAAGGGTCAAAAGTGATTGATTTGGCGTGGAATGACCCACATGTTCCTTGAGCGGTAAAGTTTGTACACATTAAGATTCAAATGATCTAGGATAATGTAATCTTCTCTGGGACCCAAGTGGTCCTTAGAATATGCCAAACTATAATAAATAAATTAACAAACCGGAGGTTCTTATCTCTTTACTCAAAAATAGAAATAGAAATAGAAATGGGAATGGAACTTGGAATAAAACTTGGAAATAGAACTGGAAGTAGAACTGGAAATAGAACTGGAAATAGTACTGGAAAAAGAACTCGAAATAGAACTGGAAGTAGAAATAGGAAAAGGAATAGAAGATGAACAACTTAGCTTGATCTTGGTTGTTCACTGGGAATAGAAATAGAAAAATAGAATATTAATGGGAGAATTAGATGATCTTGTTCGTCCACTAGAACAGAAATAGATGATAGAAATGAAGGGTGAACAACTTAGTTGATCTTGGTTGTTCACTGGGAATAGAAATAGAAAAATAGAATCTTAATGGACGAATTAAATGATCTTGTTCGTCCACTAGAAACAGAAATAGATACGGAAATCGGAATAGGCTTAGAAAAAAAAAAACAAAAATAGAATTACAAATTGACCCTGAAATAGAACTCGAATTTAAATTATGAAATGGAAATTGAAATAGAATTAGAAGTGGAAATAGAAATAGAATTAGGAATTGAACCTGAAATAGAAATCGAAATAGAAATCAGAATTGAAATTGCAATTGAAATTAACATATGAATGGGCAAAACGTCTCTTAGCTTTCGAAGTCGGGAATACTGGGGTGTTCTTGATCCTAACAGAAGAATCCCGGAAGGTAGTTCATCGACGGCTGGCTTGTCACGAACCGCGAAGATGGTGCGATGGAGCTTGTAGGAGTAGAAATAATATACTCGACTGTTTGGTTTTCGAATACTAAAAACTATATTTCTACAAATTAAAATATAAGATACCGAGGTCACTTTTACAAATCACTGAATCAACGTATGATACTAAGACCGAGAGAATTGAATGAATGAGTCTGGATCAACGGGTCGAGTGATCCAGACTCGTCATGGAGTCATCTCGAATGATGCTAAGAACTCCGCGAGTGATCTTGAGCGATCCGAAAAACTAACTGCCTTCAGAGTTCGTTTTCTGTCTTCCACATCGGATTATTCTTAATACTAATTAGCTACTCCTCTCCAAACTGTCCATCGTTTTTCATTGGACGAATTATTCTTTCGAATTTCTCATTGGGTCTGGTTTATGGGATGGGGGTTTCGTTCTTAGTGCTGATAAGCCAAATTTGAAATCCCTTTGGTGGGAAATTTTGTTGGCTATGCATTTTTGCCAAGTGACGATTCGAAGTTTCATTGTTTATAAGTTTAAAGGTTCAAGTTTCTCATGAGAGAGAATATCGAGATCAATTACATGCATTAGTCATTCGCAATTTGTTTATTCCACAAAAAGGAAAGGGACTATCTATTTCATTGTTATGGTTTCTCGAGGAGAGAAAAAAAAATTGTCGAGAGGTCATCATATTTTTACTTAAATAAATTTAATGGGAGATCTTTGCTAAAGTTACGGGTACGTAACAATATCTATCGACAAAATATAAATTAATCAAAGAAAAAATACGTATCACAGAAAAATTAATTACAATAAATGAAGAAAAGAGGTTGAGAGAATCAATTGGCAGGAAATCTTCAACTTACAAGAACCAAAACAAGCTGTGAATAAATTTATAAAGATAATAAATAACTGCATGGACTTAGCAAAATTTACAATAATAAAATAAACCTTAAGTCAATAAAAACTCTATAATAAATGGAGACCAGAACCATCGAACATTGATAACAAAGAAGAATATATAAAATACAAAAAAAATATTAGACAAAGTCATAAATATACTAAAGCAAAGTACGAGGAAAATTTAATTTGTTTAAACAGTAATGTTACAAACCATAAGGCTCATTCAATAATACTTCCTTTCGTAACATTTATCCGTTATAATTAGCAAATCATATTTAAATCAGAACAGGTCATGTATTACTCAAGAACACATTTTCTGCAAATGCAGCACATGTGTAAGCATACCTCTGTCATTCACCTCAAGCATACACAGCTGTTGATTTACAAAGAATATAAGAACACATAATACACGCATACTTCGTGTACATGTATCCCAGTAATTAATCATTAACATTTCGGCCCCCACTGAAATCTTTAGTATAAATATCGGTGAAATTATCTAAAAATCAGAGAGTCTGGTCTCAGGCAAGCTCGATGTAAGGGGCACGTCCGCTAACCGTTCGTCTTAGCACGACCATCCCCTGCCGATAGCTTATAGACTTAGCGCACCCACAGGGTAGGTACACCTGGCATACATAAGAACGTCACGTGTACTGAGCATTATCTATTGTTAGTTTTCCTGTTAGACCCGTGCAAGGAAGAACCTATTAGGCCGCTGACCGCTTAGTAAAGGTCTAAGTTCCTGGGTAAGACCTACTCTCTCACTTAAAATTCTGTTTTCTCTATTCAAATTCCAAAGCCTATCACAAGTCAAGAGACTTATATTCTTTCTACGACATAAGAAAATTGGATATAAGTCGTAAGAAACAAGTCATTGAAATCACGACAGTTGTAAATCTCAAGTTAGTAAATAAATTCAAATAAGATATTTAATCATAGATTAAACCCTTATTTTTTTCCTATTATTCTTTCAATACTCCTGTCACGATCAGCAAGGTGTACTTCAGTACTTTAAGGTGCAAGTATCCCGTCACACGTATTCCTTAGCTGCTCGAGTAATACGTGCATGGTCAGTCCTACTATATTCTAGATATCTCATACGGAAAGGTATCGCTTACGCGGTATCGTAGTAGAGCCACTCATACAGAGTCGGTACGTTAGATTGTGAAAGAAAGTATTAAATTTTTTTTTTCTTTAGTTACTTAAATGAGTATTTAGCTCTTATTACTGCATTACAAAAATCCGTATGTATTTAGCTAACTCATGTTGCAACGGAATCTTCGGATTCTGAAAAATCCTCGGACAGTGAATTTAGCTCTGACCAATCCGATTCATCTTCACAGTCAGACGAAGGAAAGGATAAACTTTGCAAAATCATTACCTCTCACGAAACTTTATTCATGCAAAAAAGAAATTACTGTCACTTCATATCTTTAGATTTACAATTTATTTCACCAATAAATAAACAAATATAAGATTTGGGGAAATTTAAACCACAAAATGATAAATTCATCAATTCCGGAGTAGGACAAGTAATTGTTCTAGAAGCTAAAAATAATTACTTATTCAGCATAGTAACAATGGAAAATTGCTATGGTTCAGTAACAACGAATCAGCTGACACAGGCCTTGTACGCTTTAAAAGGGACGCTTATGCATTATAAGGTTGACAAGATACGCATACCCATTAGAGGGAACAACCTGGACCATTTTTCAATCGACAAATTAACAGACATAATACAAAAGGTCTTTTTCAACGTTAAAATTAAAATAACTCTTTGCACTGAAGAAATAGAAACACCTTTTCCATTGAAAGAACATCTACCTTCGACCACGAAATATATTTCGAATCTGGTCGAACGCTTACATGAACTAGCCAAAATAGGAGGAAATAATTTAACCCTTTGCGGACGAGTGTCTGATATATCCGCCCGAATCTCACGCGCTCCCCAATACCTGCCGTCCACAGCGACGCTCGACCGTCGAGCGGCTCCGTCCGCAAAGGGTTAAACAGAGCCAAACATATTTCCAAATTAAAATACGACAAAAAAATCAAGCCAGTGAATTTTAAACCAGGGGATTATGTATATGTAAAAAAGGAAACAATATCTGGAAAATTCGATGCTAAAAAGGGACCATACAAAGTTCTAAATGCCCTCGAACAAAATACATGTGTATTACAAAAACAAAATGGCAAACAAATCCTTAAACACAACGACAAACTAAAACATGCATATTTATATAATAAATAATAAAATTTAAAAAAATAATAATAAGAGAAAAAAATATGGGAAATGAAATAAATGAAGAATTTTTTTTTAATTCAGAAAAAAACGACAATATTTATTCAAGAACAAAAAAAATATTAAACATACAAACAAAAATTATTTTCTTTTTTTCTCTCTTCTTTCTTAAAATGGCACTACCGGCGGGAGCAGACCGGAGGTATTGTATAAAAGCCACGCCCCATGTCATAGCATAAAACCCTCAGGTCATATCGGTCATCCCTCGGCTCCGCGAACAATTCGAGCAACCTGATGACGTCCAACCAATCCCAACATGGAATTCCCTTAATCATACTGACAGACAATGGAAAGAGCTTTGTAAACACCAAAATGAAGGATTTCCTGGAAAACAACAAGATACACCATGAAAAAACATCAGGATACCGGTCGCAATCCAATGGATCCTTGGAAAGAAGTCATGCAGTACTCGTGGACTATTTAAAACACTTTGTGAACGAATATGACGACTGGGACGAACTACTACCTTTTGCCATGCAGTCGTACAACGCCACTGTCTACGAAGGAACAAATTTTACCCCTACGAAATGGCATACGGAAAGATCATGAAGACCCCCGAAACCTTTCCATTGAAAGATCATCTGCCCTTGACCACAAAATACATGACCAACCTGGTCGAACGCCTACATGAAATAGCCAAAGAAGGAGGTAACAATTTGAATCAACCTAAACATATCTCCAAGGAAAAGTATGATCGAAGAACTAAACCAGTAATTTTTAAGCCGGGAGACTATGTGTACGTGAAGAAAGGAACGGAAACCGGAAAATTCGACGCCAAATTCAAAGGACCATACAAAGTCCTGAACAACCTAGAACAAAACACTTGTGTCTTACAAAAAGGAAATGGCAAACAAGTCCTCAAACATAATGATAAGTTAAAACACGCTTACATAAGTAAATAAGATATTTTAAAAAAGTTTTTTAATAATATAAAAAATAATTTAAAAAAAAACGAGAAACGAAATAAAGGAAGACAATTTTCTAAATTTAAAGACATAATAATTCAATTTATTTCAAGCCAATTTATTATATTAAAAAAAAAAAGAGGAAACCTTTAACCACAATTAACTAGTTTTAGCGACGAGAACTAACTGGGGTTACCAAATAAAAACCACGTCCCATCTCAAAACACAGCACCCCCAGGCCATATCGCTCATCGTCAGGCTCCGAGAACAATTCCAAAAGTCCCGCTACGTCCAACCATCCCCAAACATCTTCAAACAAACATCGGTTCATCCCCCTCTGGCGACGGATCTAAAAAAAAGGTTAATAATAATAATAATGTGGGAAAGGGTCGGGTAACGGTGGTAAGAAAAACCCCAAAAAGCTCCTAAGAAAAACGGAAAAAGGCGTTTATTGCCCACAAGGCATAACAACGAAAAAATAAAAGAATGAATAAGATGAGAAAACTAATAAGATGAGAAAACTCCCGGAACCGACACCAACTCCGAGTGCTCGACTGCGACTGACTGCCGAACTTCCGCTCGACGACGGTTGCTGGGCAACCGCGTGCCTGACAGGGCCGGCTGTCCTAAGGGGACTGGGCCCCTTCATTCGGCCGTCCTGATCCATCTTCAGGCTCTGAAGATGGCAACGGATACGGCTTCATGAAATCTGCTGCTGTAGATGTTCGCTGGGGACCTTCACCTTCCCCGACTCGTATCACGTCGTATCGATTGTTGCGCTTCACACGACTTATTCGATAAGGGCCAAAAAATTTGTTTTTAAGCTTCAGTTCCGTACCGAACTGGGTACGTTGGATGGCCACTAAGTCGCCTTCTTCATATGCTCGCGCACCTTTTGCCTTTTTATTATAAACTCGCCGATTTTCTTCTTGGATTCGACAGATGTTCTCCTTTGCTAATTCTCGTAGCTTCTGTCGATTTTCGTCGAATAAATCTACAGCTTCTTGTTGTATCAGGGTGAGTATTTCTAAATCTTCTTTTTGACGCATGTGATTTCCAAACATTACTTCGAATGGCGTTCTTCCGATACTTCTTTGGAAAGTAGAATTGATGCATTTTTGTACTCGGTCTATAAATCGGTACCATTTTACTGGTTGTTCTTCGCTCAGTTTTGTTAAGACTGGTATGATTATTCTATTAATCCTCTCTACCTGTCCATTGCCACGAGGTACACCCGTGGTTGTGAGGATATGCTCGATCTGTTCTTCGTCGCAGTACTGTTGAAAATCCGTGGAAGTGAATGCTGTGCCTCTGTCGCTGATGATCCTTCGAGGATTTCCAAAAATTTTCTGTTGTTCTTTTAATCTGGTGAGAACCTCTTTCGTACTTGTTGTTTTCGTCGGGTAGATCCAAACAAATTTGGAAAATCCGTCCACTACCACTAATAGGTAACGATACAGTTTTCCTGTAGTTGACATTGGTCCTAGATGGTCAATATGGTACGTGTCCAACGGCTGATCTCCTTTGGGTATAGGTTTCAAAAATCCTTCACGTTTTCCTCGTTTTTTCTCTGCTAAAACGCAGGGTACACAACAGCTCACATAATTTTCCAATCTTGAAGTCAAGTTCGGTATGTAATATTCTTTTGTAATTTCTTCGGTCATTTTCTTCACACTAAAGTGACCTTTCTCGTGCGCTCTTCGGATGACCTCAGTGTACATGCAGGTTGGTAACACCAATAACTTGTTGTTATTGACTTTCTTGAACAAAATTCCGTCATCCATGATATAATCTTCGTAAGGTTCGGTGTCCAAAATTTTTTTGATTGCACGAAGTTTTTCTTCTTCTTCTTGTTTTTTTCTTATCATATTAAGCATTTTATCTTCTATTAACATTGTAGGGAATCTGCTTAAAGCATCAACATGCTTCATTCGTTGGCCTGGTCGATGTTCAATTTCGAATGTAAATTCTTCTAAATATAACGTCCATCGTGCTATTTTAGGTGATAAATCTTTTTTTGATAAAGTTCTTTTAACAGCTTCACAATCTGTCACAATCTTGAAGTTCAAACCAAGAAGGTATATTCTAAATTTTTCTAATGCTCTTCTTATAGCTAATATTTCCAATTCGTAAGAATGGTACTTCTTCTCGGCATCGGTGGTTTTCTTACTCCAATAATACACTGGGTGAAGATTTTTTTCTTCTGGGTATCGTTGAAGTAGCATCGCTCCATATCCCTCTGCGCTTGCATCTGTGTGTAATTCAGTGATGGCTTGTTGATCATAAATGCGCAATATTGGCTCTTGTGATAATGCACTTTTCAGCGCTGTAAATGAGCGTCTTTGTTCTTCGCCGAAGTAAAAATTATGATCACTTTTAAGCAAATCGGATAGTGGTCTAGCGAACTTGGCGTAATTGTACACAAATTTTCTAAAATATCCGGTTAGACCAAGGAAAGCTTGAATATGACGTTTCGTGCTGGGTTCTGGAAACTGTTGGACTGCTTTTATCTTCCCTGGTGATGGTCGAATATTTCCATCTTCAATTTGGTGTCCTAAAAACTCAATTTTCGTTTGAAGGAAGTGACACTTGCTCCAATTGATGTTTAATCCATGTTCTTCGGCTGTTTTAAGTGTCATCATTAATTTCTGATAACCGTCCTCGAAATCTTTTCCCGGTATTATAATGTCATCCATATACATTACCATTACCTTTTGAGCGACCAATTCCTGGAATACTTCCGCTACGAATCGTAAGAAACTAGCAGGACTGTTACATAATCCGAAAGGCGTTTTCAGAAATTCATACTGTCCATCTGGAGTGACGAAAGATGTGAAACGGCGACATTCTTCAGCCACAGGTACATGAAAAAATCCGTTGGTCAGGTCAATTGTTGAAAAAACACGTGCTCCTGATAACGAATCGATCTTTTCTTCCACCAAAGGCATTGGAAATCTGTCTTTTATTATTTTACGATTTAGTTGACGGTAGTCTACACACACACGATACTTGCCATTCTTCTTAGGAACTATTACTACTGGGCTGGCATATTCGCTTCTGCTTGGTGTGATGATACCATCCTTCAACCATTCCGTGATCTGTTCATCCAAAATTCGTTTCTCTTTAGGAGCTAATCTTCGTGGTCGTAGATTCACTGGTTCTGTATCTGTTAGAGAAATTCTTGTTTTAACCGTTGTTTTAACATTCTTTTCTGGCTGGTATTCTTCCACTAATTTGGCAACTTTTGAGCGATAAGGTTCCCGTACATTAAATTCAAGTTCATTGGTATATTGTACTAACATTAGTTCTTGAATTTCTTGTTCGTGTATTTTCTTCTTCGCTTCCGGTTCTATGAATTCTTCTGAGATGATTTTTTCTGTATCTTCCTTGTTGACAGTCTCTTCAGTGTAGCACTTATTACGGTCGTCTGATCGTCGGTTGATTGTGATTTTACCGTTTGATATTAACACCTCTGCGTTGATAAGCAACGATCGACCTAAAATCAGCTTCGAAGTCATGGAGTCCACTGGAACCACAAATAATTCGCTTCGAAATTCGTCCTCTCCGATCTTCAAATAAGTGTTAAATTTTCCCGTCGGAGACGTCAGCGTGTTTCCGAGACCCGAAAAAACTCTAGAAGTCTCTTGTAATTTAGGTTTTCCAATTTTTTCAAAAACATCTTCACGTAACAGATTTACAGCACTTCCAGTATCCAGTAAACCGTCTATTTTAACATCTTTTATTAATACCGGAACAGCTTTGATGTCGATTGATTCAATTGTATTAACATCTGTTTTATCGCGACCTGTTTTTTCGATGTTCGTACATCGCATTGCTATGTGTCCGAATTCGTTACATTTAAAACATTTTGGACCTTTATGTTTATGTAGGGGAGACCGGGGCTAAAAGTTCCGCGGGTAAGTTGTTCCGATGGCTTTATCTCCATAACTAAACAAAAAGCGATCTTGATTAAACTTGGATCGATGCGTGAGCCGATTACATCACTGCAACAGCCATTTTTGTAACGTTCGTGCGAAAGACCTTTTTTTTGTATAATCAAAGATTCTTACCAACTACGTAAGTATATATGTTTCAATCGCTATTATTTGGTCTTTGTAGATTATTTAACGTTGAAATCATTCATTATTTCGTCTATACGAAACAAATGAAATTTAGAAATATAGTGTAACATCGTTTGAGAGGTTATTTTGATGCCTAATCTAAGAATTCTCTTAGGTTTCTAAATGTGTCAATTGGGGCTAGTTGTTACTGTGTTTTGGGGCACGTTGTTACCGTAATAACTTGCCCCGTCCCAAATTTTCAATCGTTCCTACTTTCTTGTAGGATGCGAACGTACAAACGGAAGACAAGCAGGGGCACGGCTTCCACAGAACTTATGCGTAAGGCTGCAGAAGCTGTTCTGAAGGATGGCAAAAAAATAAAAACTGTTGCTCGGGATTTCGAAATATGTCATATGACACTTTCAAGATATGTGAGAAAATTAAAAGCTGGACAAGAGCCTACAATAGGCTATAAGAAAGTAAGGTTGGTTTTTAACGAGCAACAAGAAAAAATTATCACCGACTACCTTTTGAAATGCTCCTCGATATTCTTTGGTCTTCTGCCGCAAGAAGTAAGAAAATTGGCGTATGAATGTGCGTTGAAATATGATCTCCAGAATATTCCACCTTCCTGGCACAAAAATAGCATGGCTGGTCCTGATTGGCTAAGTGGTTTTTTAAAAAGAAATCCAACACTTTCAATAAGGACTCCCGAAGCAACGAGTTTTAGCCGCGCTACGTCATTTAATAGATATAACGTTGACAGCTTCTATTCTAAGCTCGGTGATGTATTGCTGAAGTACAATTTGCCACCATCAAAAATTTGGAATTTAGACGAAACCGGCGTACAAACCGTTCAAAAACCGAAAAAAACGGTCGCTCAAAAAGGTATTAAACAAGTAGGTGCTTTAGTATCGGCTGAACGAGGTACATTAGTTACCGTTGAAATGGCAGTTAGTGCGTCGGGAAATACAATACCACCGATGTTTGTTTTCCCCAGACTTAAATATAAAGATATATTTGTCCGTGATGGTCCACCTGAATCTATTGGAGCAGGAAACAGCTCTGGGTGGATGACGGCGACTGAGTTTTTGATATATTTGGACCACTTCATAAAATATGTAAAGCCAACTCCATCAGAGCCAGTCTTATTGTTACTTGACAATCATTGCTCCCATATTAATATAAATGTTGTTGAGAAAGCCAAAGCTAACGGGATTATAATGCTTTCCTTCCCTCCGCATTGCACCCATCGTCTACAACCTCTAGATGTTGGTGTCTATGGACCATTCAAACGCTATTGCGCCACTGCCCAAGATAACTGGATGCGTAGTAATCCTGGAAAAGTCATGTCTATCTATGAGCTTCCAGGGATTGTCAAGTATGCTTGGCCTTTGGCATCGACTCCCAACAATATAATTAACGGTTTTAAGAAGACTGGAATATGTCCATATAACAAAACTATATTTACGGACAATGACTTTGCTCCATCTTACGTGACCGATCGTCCTTTAATCAATAGCCAGGAACCATCTATTATAATGGATCAGCGTAGCGAAAAAGAAAATGAACCTCAGCCAGGACCCTCTAACATTTGTATCGAAGGACAGTCGGCTCCCAGTGGTACCTCCAGAGATTTTAATTCTGATCTTTGTAATAATAAAGAAACCGAAATAGCAACATTTTCACCTGAAACAGTCCGTCCTATACCAAAAGCACAATCGAGGCAGCCAAAATCGAAGCGACGTGTTAGAAAATCGGCTATTTTAACTGATACTCCAGAAAAAAATGCGCTAGCTGAAGAGCAATCGAATAAAAAAAGGAAAGCAGATAAAATTAATTTAAAGATTAATCACCAAGGAAAGAAGAAGGGGATGAAAAAGAGTATAAATCGAGTTAAGCGAAATATTCTTCAAGAAAAAAATAAAAGCGATGATGAGGAAGACAGCTTGGAATATTATTGCATTATTTGTTGTAATCCATATTCCAAATCACAGCCTAGAGAAGAATGGATTGAGTGTTTACTTTGTAAAAATTGGGCTCATTCCAAATGTATAAAAAATGGAAATAAGATATCTTACGTTTGCCTAAATTGTGATTCCGAAGAATCATGTGACAGTCTTTAATTCAGTTCATACAAGGATGATAAATTAGTTTTGTTTGAGTTTCTATAGTTTCTTTTTACTCATCTCAATGTATACGATTATTTAAATATAAGGCTGATTAGCAAATTCTTGATTAACATACCTATTTTTCCAAAGATAATGTTAAAAATAATTATATTGTTATATATTGTTGTGGTTTCACTTTAATATATTATATTTATATTGATTTCAACCTTAAAAAATAAACTTTATTAATGAATTTGTGTTTTTCTTCATTAGAAAATAAAATATATCATTAGAAAGTAAAGTTTTTTTCTTAGTAACAACTTACCCCAATGCGATAACAACTAGCCCCACGAAGGGGTAAAAAGTTACGCTTCGACGAGTGGTAAATAAATGAATTTCTATAAAATATCTATTACATTATATTGAAAAGAATCTTAAAACCTTAAAATATAATAAATTTAGTAATAAATTAGCCAATAGTGAAAAAAATAACTATATTATTTCACAATTATTTTCTATTTTTTCTTTAAATCGGAACTTTTAGCCCCGGTCTCCCCTACGCAATTTTCGACACCGTGATCTGTCGCGCCGCAACCGTAACAATGCAATCGTTTGGCTGGTTTGTCGTTTCTCGTTTTCGGAATTTCTTTTTTCCCGAAATTTTTCATTTTAGCCGATCTTTCCTTCATTCTGTCGTAAATTTCGAACTTTTTCTTTAATTCTTGAAGCGTCGAAGCTTCATACAAAATTGTTTTATTCGCCTCGTCATCTTGAATACCGTCTATAATATGTTGAATTAACGCGTCTTTTTCGATACGGCCCTGACTCGCGATTTCCTGCATCGCATATATATATTGTCGACCCGTTTCTCCCGATTGTTTTTTACGTTTCGATAATTCTCTGTGTAATAACGCGCTATTAAGTTCGGTTTTAAATTCGCGGAGAAGCTTGCGTTTTAATGAACTCCACGATTTAACACTACGTTCATATGTTATAAATCGTTTCGCAGATCCTTTCAACATTCTTTTCCCGTAAATTAAAGTTTGTAAATCGTTCCATTCCAACAAAGCACTTAAATCTTCGAAATCTTTAATCCACTTTTCAATAGATAATTTATCATCACCCGAAAAATGCGCTATACTATTTTCGACGTCTTTAATTGTAAACGCGGTGGGTATAAGAGAGGGTGACCGACGCCGCGTCGCAGTGTTTTTATTTTTTTCGATCTTCTTGCGCGCTTTGTTTTTCTTTACCCTTGCGTCGTTCTCCGTCTCGCTCCCACTTTCACTATCACTGCTGTCTTCTTCGTTGTTGTTATCTCTGTCTTCTTCTTCTTCTTCTTCTTCGCTGTCTTCGTCTGTTTCTCCTGCGTTCATTTTAATATTGTCTACGTAATCGATTAATCGATTTCTCAAATCTCGCTTCTTACCATCGGTCGGTAACTTGAGTCGCATTAACATATTTTTCAACTCTTGAACTTTCATCTTATCGATATCTTCTTTAGAAAAATCACGTATTTCGTGGTACAACTTTTCTTCTTTGTCTTTCGTCTTCTTACCATTTTGCGTTTTTCCCGCTTTCTTGATACCCGTATTTCCCGGTTGCTTCTCTTTGTCCTTTTCTACTATGGTTTGATCTGCTTCTTCGTCACTTCCGTGACTATCGTCTTCCAGAATGTTCCCATCTTTGGACGCCATTTTTATTCACAACGTATAATGCGTTTAAGATTTCAACTGCAACTTGAACAATGCCACTTTCGTCTTTCCAATTTTTGTCACTACACTTTCGAGTTCAGTGACTTGCAACTTACGAACACAGTCAACTTTTTACTTTGTTCGACAACTTCGACTTTTGTCTCTGAACGCGATTGGGTTAGCTTCTTTCGGAAGGAATACCGCGTGTCACCTTCAATCTGGAATGAATTGACTGGACGAGCCCCCAAATGTGGGAAAGGGTCGGGTAACGGTGGTAAGAAAAACCCCAAAAAGCTCCTAAGAAAAACGGAAAAAGGCGTTTATTGCCCACAAGGCATAACAACGAAAAAATAAAAGAATGAATAAGATGAGAAAACTAATAAGATGAGAAAACTCCCGGAACCGACACCAACTCCGAGTGCTCGACTGCGACTGACTGCCGAACTTCCGCTCGACGACGGTTGCTGGGCAACCGCGTGCCTGACAGGGCCGGCTGTCCTAAGGGGACTGGGCCCCTTCAATAATAATTTTCAATAATAATTATACATATACTACTGTGATCAAAAAGTAGTAAGACTTTTTTATTTAAATCGCGTAGGCTTATCGAAACGATGTAATCTTTTTTTTTTGAGGTTGGTAGCACTCTATGAGACATCTTTGTCAAATTTTATGTTGGTATATGCAACAGTCCTTGAGATTGGTTAGTTTGAATTAACCTACAAAAGTGCTTTCTGCGATTTTCAAAATGTCTGAGAGAATTCAGCAAGGACACGTTGAAAATGTTAGAAAAGAGATTTGGCGACAAAACACTGTCCAGAGCAAGTGTTTTTGACTGGTACAAATTGTTTATAGAGGGCAGAGAACGCGTTGAAGACGACGAACGTCCTGGGCGCCCTTCGACGTCTACTGATGAAAAGCGTGTCCAAGAAATTCAAAATCTGGTTCTGAAAAAACGTTGAATAACAATCAGAGACCTTGTCGACATGACCGGCGTATCATTCGGATCGATCCAACCAATTTTAAAAGAAAAATTGGGTTTCAGACGAGTAAATTCTGGATTTCTTGGACATGCTTTTCATCAGTAGACGTCGAAGCCCTCTATAAACAATTTGTACTAGTCAAAAACACTTGCTCTGGACAGTGTTTTGTCGCCAAATCTCTTTTCTAACATTTTCAACGTGTCGGATACCGAAATTCCGTTTTTAAAACAAAATTTAATGTAAATCCTTTGCTGAATTCTTTCAGACATTATGAAAATCGCCGAAAGCACTTTTGTAGGTTAATTTAAACTAACCAATCTCAAGGACTGTTGCATATACTAACATAAAATTTGACAAAGATGTCCCATAGAGTGCTACCAACCTCAAAAAAAAGATTACATCGTTTCGATAAGCCTACGCGATTTAAATAAAAAAAGTCTTACTACTTTTTGATCACAGTAGTACATGCACTTACTCACCGATTGCCGGTGCTGGATACTACCCCCCCCCCCCCCCCCCCCCGAACCTTGGCTGCCACCCAACCGACCGAAGTATCATCATCTGTCAACAAATTAACGAGATGATAAGAAAAAAAAGAAAGAAAAAAAAACAGAAGGACAAAAAGGAAGGAGAAATATTATACATATATACGAAAACTACTTACATCGAGCCGAGCTTCTTCCATCGGCACCCAACGCCCTCTATCAACATCCTCATCTTCATCTACTAATTGTCCCCTTCGCGTATTTGATAGAAGGAGACATATAATCAAAATTACGAAAAAAATTACAAATACGAACATTTTTCTTTTGTTAAACGAACTTCTGCCTTCTTTTACGGTCAAGAAGAAACTGTAATTGCTATACACAAAAGTGCAAAATCACATTTTTTCTTTACACTGCATACCGTTGCCGAAGTTCCCTTTTAATTAGAAACGTATTAGAATATACGCACGCATGATATACGAGAGGCACGCGTTACAACACATACATTCGGCATTTATAACTACCAAACTAACATCGGTTCTCATATTAAAAACAGAAGAAAAAGCAAATTGGATCTTTCTCCCCTTCTCCTTCTTCTCTGTATAGAAAAAAGGAATGATGTTAACAAATTGTAAAATTGCAGTTTTAAACATGGGCACCATGATCGAAGGGTTACTGCTAATATTCATTTGGATGAACCTTACGGTACAGGTTATGACGACATCATCTCATTACAGCATCACACCTTTACCCTTGCACTCCGGTCTATACTTTGAAAGATCCAAAGATATCAGGACTTCACAATTGTTTTGGAAATTGGTAACATCACTGGAAATCGAAAACTTCCTCTAAGATAAACCCAATGTAGCATTATACAGACAGGAGTTAGATAGGGGATGCAGGGAAATAAACGAACTCAGGGATAATGAAGCCTGCAGCGCAGTACTACTTATAGATCCTATATCAGCCAAACTGGAGGACGCGGAAAAATACATAGAGATACTAAGAAATTCAGTAGGAATAATAAAGGAGAAGACGAAGAGATCAACCCCTTTTGGCTTCATAGGCAGCATAAGCCACACACTATTTGGAACTTTATCGGAAGAGGTCGCAGAATACTACAACAATGAAATTGACAAAATCTACACGGATCAAAAACATATCTCGGAAATTATATCAAACCAACCACATATTATAAAAACGGAACTCTCAAAAATTCATCAAAATACAGAAGCCCTCTCAAATAAAACAAAGGAACTCATTACAAAAACCAACAAAATTGCAAAAGAAATCGTTGAACAACGTGATTAATCGCTATTTCTGTACTACTCACTGTCGCTAGAGGCCAGCATCAACGAGATGAAAAGGGAAATCGAGGACTATTGCATGAACCTAATAATCCTAACAACGGCCGTCCTTTTTGCCAAAAAGGGTGCTTTACACCCTGCAATACTGTCCCCATCTCAGCTAATAAATGCCATTGAGAAAATCCAAGAACATACCAATTATGATTTTCCACTGTCACCGGAAGAACTGCACACCCAAGCTCTCGATGACATTAGCGACCTAGCACTGACTTATAAGAAAGGGCGCTTAATAATAGAAATCACTCTGCCTCTCCTGGACAAAACAACGTTCACCTTGTTCAGCATACACGCGTGTCCTTATAAACAAAATTTAACAAACAATCAATCAATAACAGTTTTTATCAAACCTACAGCCTCACATATCGCAATCACGGCCGACAACTCAAACTGCTTGACAACGTCAGCAGATTTCCTTCGGAAATGTAAAATCCATAAAAAATCGTATATCTGCACACTACATTTGCCGATCTACTAAACGGAAATTAGGCCGACCTGCGAAACTACGTTGTTTCTCAGCATTAAACCAACATCCTGAAATATGTCTGATATAAGAATGATGCCCACGCAGGAAACCTATTGGGAAAGTCTGCCGAGTGACAACACCTGGTTATTCTGCGCCTTACAACCGACAAACTTTAAAATAACATGTAGCAAGTATCTAAGCGGGCAGGAAACTCTATTTGGCAGTGGTAAATTATTTATGGCACCAGGAGGCCAAGCAGAAACACCAACAACAACCCTGCTCACGCACGGAGAAATTAAAACCAAACAATTCTCCCAATATCCTATCATTTGCTCCTATCATTTGCTCCTATCATTTGCTCCAAGTAGGTTATGCCTACTTGGAGTGTACTACTTGAATCAAAAAAATCTCAAAATTTACCAGGAAGGGTTTTTCGGTAGGTACTAAAAAATATCAGAAAATTGAGGAAATCAAAAATCAAAATTTTACGAACCGTCCGATTTGGCGTGGAATGCCCCATTAGGAAGGGCCTGAACGAAGGATTTTTTATTTCGGATTCTGGAATAGACGACTCAGTGTAAATTATGAAAAAAAAATTTTTAACTCAATATAATTTGAACTCCAAACTTTAAAAGCGTTTTTCTCAAAACAAAGTTTTTCAAGTGTGTGAGCAAGATTGTAAAAAAACAGCCCAGCAGAATGTTTTCATATTTTAAAGACTTCTTCCGTACATAATTGCGGGGTCCCTGATCGAAGGATTTTTTATTTTCTTGTATACTTTTCTTTTTATTCTTTACATAATCGCTTAATTTTATAGTGAAAATTGAACTTTAACTTCAAATGTACGCCATTTTGGTAACAATTAATTTTTTCCAAAATCCTTTGATCAGAAACCCGTTAGTCCAATACATTTTCTAAATCTACCTTCATTTTTGTTTTCAGGTAAACCAGTTTCGAGAAATCTTGCTCACCGCAAACCAATATTTTCAAATGGCCGCCCACGCCATCAGGTGTTATGACGAAATAAATTAACTTTTTTTTAAACAATAATTTGTTTATAGTTCTTTAAGATATACTTCATAATATATTTAAATTTAATTGATAAAAATTATTATTTAATACCTAAAAAAACACAAAAAAATGTCCTTTTTCATCTTCCTGACTGCGACTAACCCCTTAATTTGCCCATCATATTTGACAAGTAAAGAACGATTGTAAACGTAGACTTCATGCGAGAATTATAATTAACACGTGTAAAGCTATCATTATATCCAAGCTTGCCTACGGCTCTATAATTTACAACTCAACAACTCGAATCGCTGTTAATTTAACGCAGTCCATACCACAGTATTACAGAACTACTCTACATTTCAAGCTATAAAAAATGTAAGGACAATACGGTAGAACTTTTTCCTAGGTGCAATTATTTTATGAAAAACAAATAACTAAACAAATTAAGGAGCTAGACTAGTTTCTCGGGTGTGAAAGGGATGTGATTTTCCAGGGCTAAAAAAAATAACCAATCAGACAAATATTTTCAATTTTGGAGGATATATTTAAACACTTTTAATAAGTAAACACAAAAAATTTCACGCAAAAATATCGAGTCTAAATCGAGTTATACGCTGCGCCTCCAAGAATGAAATTGTTAATCGGCTGCAGTTGTAAACGTCCTCAAAATGCCAGTATCTGAAAAAAAAATTTGACGTCAAACTAGATGAAATTCTCCGTACCGTGAACTAGGATATTTTTGATATTTAAACAATTGCAAATTTCCCGAGCAAAAAACCAGCGTCTTTTTTTGCAAAAATGGAATTTTTTTTCAAACCACTGCCATTTTAATAATTTTTAATATTTTTAAAAAATCCTAGTTCATGCTACGGAGAATTTCATCTAGTTAAACGTCAAATTTTTTTTTCCGCTACTGGCATTCTCAGGACATCTACAACTACAACCGATTAACAACTTCATTTTTGGAGGACTTCACGGCATAGGGTATAACTCGATTTAGACTCGATATTTTTGCGTGAAATTTTTTGTGTTTACTTATTAATAGTGTCTAAATATGTGCCCATAATTATGAAAGTGGTCTAAGTAAAGATTTGAAAAAGATGAGATTTCCAGTTATCTCGCATCATTTTATCTTGCAATACATTTTTTTCTTCATTAATCAAGACCAATAAAACTCCAACTTTCAATGTTGCAGAATGTAAAAACTTTTTTGATTTTATTTCAAACAAATCCTTTAAATTTATCAACACAAAAAATATGACTTAGACCACTTTCGTAATTATGGGCACATATATCCTCCAAACTTGAAAATATTTGTCTGCTTGGTTTTTTTTAGCCCTGGAAAATCACCTCCCTTTCACACCCGAGAAACTAGTCTAGCCCCTTAAAGTCCAACAAGCGTAGTCTCATCTGTGGAACATTATAAAAAATCACATTTAGCTTATGAGGATACCGACATTATCTTTTATTCCATTCGAACACGTAATTGTAAAAGCAGAAAAACTGTTATTTTGAAACAAATAATGAAGTAGTCATATTTTTATAATTTATACTTTTTTACATTTATATCATATATGTGGTTTCTAACTGGTGTTTGCACTACTAAAGTGTACCTAAAAAAATGTTTAAAAAACGTTTACGATGAATTTCTTCCTCAGCTTTCTAATGATATACGCAGTTTTTCAAAAACTCTCCATTTTCACCTTCAAAAGCTTCACAAGATCTTGTATCTCGAAAAGTATATTTATTTTATATGTGTAACGCGTGAGTCGACCGGACGGGTCGAGCGCGGAGACGAGAATGATGGCGGGACTCAGCATTCCAAGTAGGCCTGCGAAGATGCTGACGTCAGCGATAAGGGCCTCTTGCGACGCTAAGCAGATCCGTCACGTTGACGGTCAACGCGACCGGATACTCGGGTGGCTAGGAAGTATCAAGTAATCGATACTTTCGTCGCGGACGTGACATATTTTTTCTTTATTATTTATGAATAGTGTTTAAGTTGCTTTCTTTGAGAAATACAGCGCCAAATATTAGACTCACTGCCGTTTTGGGATAAGATACGACGCGCATACTTGGTTACCGGTTGAAATTAATTATTTTAACAGGTTAATTATTTAACATTTGTAATCAAAATTAATTAATTGGCTCTGTATTTTTCTAAAAAAGCAACTCGAAGACTCTGAAAAATGTGTTTTTCTATGTATAAAATACTTAGCTTTCGATCTAGATCATAAAAAAATATAAAAGATATACTTTTCGAGATATAAAGTGTTTATAGTTTCTGAAGGTGAAAGTAGACAATTAAAAAAAATGGCTTACATCATTGGAAAGCTGAGGAAAAAAAACATCGAAAACGCTCTTCAGACATTTTTGGGGATTTTTTTTGCAATGTTACCGACAAGAATTCATGGTATAAACGTGATCAGGGGTGATCACGATAGTTACAGTATATCAGGGAATTTTTATGCAATCATTGAACCACTCCTTTTTACAATATGGCGGCAAAAACGTAAAAAATTTACAATAAAAGAAGCTAATTTTTTTTCTTGGAAACTATTGAGTTTAGTAAAAAAGTATAAAGAATAAAAATGTCTTAGAATTAGTCAAAGAATACTGTAAAATTTTTTCAGAATTTTTCGAGATATTTTTAAGATACTCTTTCCGATGGCACCATTGGAAGTTAAAAAAGAAATTTCGTTACTCTAAAATTAAGATTTATGGTAACAAATATTAAAAATGAAATACATTTTTTTTCAATTAATTTTTTCAGCAGCTTCTCGTTATACAATCATCGTGATACCAGATAATAAATAAACATTTTTCTTTATTATCATTTGAATTTTTTAATTTAAAAACTGTCAACTTTTCGAAAAAAATATTTAAAGTGAAAAGTGTTTTAAATTTTTTCAAAAAATGCCTCAGTATTTTTTCAGCGTTTTCTATAAGTTTCAAAAATGTTCAACACGAATTTTTTGGGATTTAAAAAAAATAACGGGAAATTCTAAAAAAATTACTTCAATAACTATTTTTTCTAAAACTAAATGGATTTCGAATAAAAAATCTCAAATATAGTAGATCGAATTTTCTAGTAGATCGAATTCACCATCTTATCACATTCTTTTATTGATAAACTATCAACATTCAGGAAAAGTCGAAATTAGTGAAAATAAACTTACAATTATCGAAGGGCTAGATTAGAATTTTTTCAAAATTTTCTGTGAATTTTTTGAAATTTATAAAAAAATGAAGAGTCTCTGCAGTATTTGTTAACGAATGCTGAGCACTTTTTACTCCGAATATTTTTTTCAAAAAGTTGATAATTGAAGTTAAAGAATCCGAATGATATTAACAATAAGTAAAAATTTTTATTTTCCGCCCTATTTTGAATCATCCGGGTGAGCAAAAAGGAATACCCCAGAAATTTTTCAGATTTTTTTGACGCATTTAAAAAAATTTGTTAACACAAAATTATTATAAATTAAAAAAAATACACAGAAAATTCTAGTGTATTCCTTGGTAATTCTAAGCTTTTTTTTGTAATTGTTAGTTTTTTCTCAAAGTTGATACTTTTTGAGTAAAAAAATCTGCCGTATTCGATACGTGTACATTTTTCTGCCCATTTAGAATTTTTTTTTCTCAAGAACTATCAACTTTCAGAAAAAATTGACAAGTATAAAAAAAGCTTAGAACTGTCAAAGGAACACACTAGAATTTTTTAAAAATTTTCTGTAAATTTCTTATTTCTATAAAAATTTTGTTAAAAAATTTGTTTAAATGCGTAAAAAAATCTGAAAAAATTCTGGGGTATTACTTGACAAATTCTAAGCACTTCTTAACATTTTTTTCGAAAAATTAATAGTTTATTAGTTAAAGCGTCCGACAAATATTGAGTAAGATTTTTCACTTTGGACGCCATTTTGGATCACCTAGGTGAGGGAAAAACATTTGTCAATACATATTTTTAAAGTTCGGACATCGCGTCCCCCATCTACACTGGTTTCAAGATAATTCCACAAATAAAAAAAAATTGTTATTATTTTTACATCGTTTTTCACCTTTCGACTCCATTTTAAAGCACTCATAAAAGTTTTTTGAGTTGTATTTGTCGCATTTCTGCAAACGAATTTCGTTTCAGAAATTTATAATCAGCACTTGCCCAGTTTCGGGTTAGTAAGTAATTTTAGGACACCCTGTATACCTTGAAAAACGCCAGATGTAGAAATATAAGAGTATGGCGTAACTGAAAATGTTATAAATTTTTTAACGTTCTTTTTAATATTCTTTACAAAAAATCTTGACGTTTAGTCCGCACTTAATTTCTAATATTCAATACAAACATAAAATAATTATAATGCAAATTTTATTTAAAAAAATGAAGTAACGTTAAAGAAATATTCTGAGAAAAAGATATTATATTTCTAACCGGGGTACTGCTGTTCTTTTACGTATATAATTGAATAAACGATTGATTTTTCTTTAATTCAATTTGTGACTCTTAAGCTACACCTTAATACATTTAGTTTACCAGAATCATGGGTGATGGTAAGAACCTTCTTTTTCTTCTAACTCAATTTTAAACTTATATTTTCAAAATACTAGAAGCTTTTTAACAAATTATGCAGGTGTGGCGAAAAATGGCGCTTACAAATACGACGATGGTACAAAATACATCGGAGACTGGAACAGCCGTGGGTTGAAACATGGTGCTGGTTCTTTACTTTTACCAGATGGTACAAGATATGATGGTGCTTTTCAAAATGGGTTATGCTCGGGAATAGGAGTTATAGTCTTCCCCGATGGAGCCAAGTAAGTTCTTTATTTTCTCAAATATAAGTGCTTATTTAATCGTATGACAACTTGTAGAACAACATTGTCGAAACAATCTTCACGATGTTCTGTTAATATAATTAAGTTATCTCAATTTTAAAAAATTAAAATATGAGATTCTAATAATAATTTAATTAGACCGAAAGACTGATTGTGAAACAATATATATTTATTTAAAATACATTTGCTAATTAATAAAATGGAAGATGTAATAAATACATTCGGATATATCCAAACCATGTCATAAACATAAGACCTTTGCAAAATGTTGGCAAAAGCCTAATTCAAATGCACAGTCAGTACAACATTTTCTATCTTAAGGGGTAACACCACTCTAGAGGTCCGAAAAAAGGCCAAATTTTGAGAATTAATTCAAAAACTACGAAAAAAGGAATCCAAATTTTTTTCAGACAATTAATCAAACATGTATTTAAGTGTAAACAAAATTTTTGTATTGACATTTTGTTGCAAAGTGGTGGTGCCACAGTCGTTTTTCGAAATCGCCTTTTTTTTAAGGGCCTCCACGGGAGGACGGATTTCTCCGAAAGTTGAAGACCAGGAACAAAAAACCACAAAATTTCTTAATCTTTATGACATTGTCCATAAAAGTACGTAGGGATTTTTTTTTAATTGATTTTTGTAAAAATAGCACACTTATAAAAAAAATTCGATTTTCGGCAAAAAATGGGCAGTAAATTGTTTATAAAAAAATTTACAACGAATCAAAAAACGGCTACGTATTTTTGTAATGAATTTTTGTATGAGATAATTTCGCACTCTTACAAAAATCCCTGGTTTTGCTAGAACCACTTGAAAGGCATTTTCCCCGAGAATAATAACTTTTATTAAATTTTTTTTTACTCTATTTGGCGAGTACTGTTTGCACTGAAAGTTCTCAAGCCTTTCCTATAACTCTTTGTATTAGTGAATTGTACGTAAATTTTAGGAGTGGCCACAATTCCTAAAAGAATTGTAATATTTTGTTTTCAGATACGAAGGTGAATTTATGCAAGGATGGTTTCACGGTCATGGCGTATTCTGGAGAGCCGATGGGATGAAATTCGAAGGAGAATTTCGAGGTGGTAGAGTGTGGGGTTTAGGTAAATAAAAATTACTATACAATTTAAACAGTTTTTTTCTTCATTTCTGGTATCATTTAAAAAAATGTTCATATTAATTTATTCTAATTCTTTTAACAGGGTTAGTTACTTATGCCGATGGATCTCATGGGTTCCCAAGAAATGAAGGATTCTTTCAAGATTGTCGATTAGTGCGTCGTCGTCGTTGCCCAGACATTGTGCAAAAAGCGCAAAAAATATCTATGATGGCACGCGCTCAGTGTGAATCTTAAAAAATATGTGCCTTTTGTTGTAGATAGAATTAATACTCATTAATTATAGGTAACTTATTACCTTATTATTACCTTGCAAATTTGAAAATATTTGGCAATACAATTTAACAACAATCACTAAACAATTATAAAGCTTCACATTTTTAGTTATGTTTAATTCCTAATTTTAAATGTACAATTTCATGATTTGAAAGTATATTCCTAATTATTTCGTTTTTTAAAAGCTATTTCATTAGGAGTCCAATATTCAGAGTTGAAGACGAAAATGTATTTCACTGTAGATTATAGTTCAATATAAAATGTTATATGGATTCAAATCCATTAGGAGCTATAAATAAATACAGGGTGTCCGGTATAAGGTGTCTCACTCGAAAACCCCAGAAAGATGGTGAAAAATGGAGACGAAAAGTCGTGTACCATTTCTGGGAATTCGGATTAATTACCGAGTTATTAATTAAAACGTTCCGACCAATCAGAACGACGAAACGGCTTTGGTTGGCGTAGAAAATAATTTAGTACCATTAGACTCAGCCCTACACTTGAAGTTTAGAAAAACTAAGATAAGGGTAACATCAACACATTGCTTCTACTGTTACCACTACCACAATACCTACACTGTGGTATGTTGTCGTTCGACAACAGAGTAGTAGTAGTGGTAATACTTAAGAAATCACACGGTAACACCAAACATTGAAAATCTTACGTCTGGTATTTCTTCTATTACTACCACTACCTCACTACTACGATTATATGTGTTTTTCGTTGGACAATAAAATTGTAGTAGTAATAATACATAAGAAAGAAAATGGCGAAATTGAAAACCATCAAATTCTTACTTGTATTATTACTGCTATTACGACTACTACCGCTATCATTATGATTATTATTATGATTATTATGATTATTCTTATTATTATTATCATGATTATTATTATTATTACCATCATTATTATCATTATTACTATGGTTGTTGTTGTTGTTGTAATTATTATTTTAAACTCGAGATTTGGTAACAGAGACGTCTATTACAGAATTTTATTCATATTTCAGTGAAATTGCAAACCTAATTAACTAGAATCACGCGCTACAGTTTATATCTAAAACTTGTACACAGGTTCCAAATAGCGTCGGTAGCGCAGTGGTAAAGCGCTTGGCTCTTGAATCGCTGCAAACTTTTTGACGAGGGTTCGAACCCTGGTCAATGTCTCATTTAAAAAAACTTTTTTTTCTTTATAAATCCTACTTCTACTACTACTACTACTATTACTATCAAGTAGCGCGGGAGCGCTACGGCATGTTTCCTCCTCTACCCCGTGACCACGAACAGCGACCGTGCTATATATAGTTCCATTTTTGGCAACTGACTCTTCATTTTACTATAAAAAAATATTTTCTATTATCAAGGTTTTTATATTTTAACGTTATTTAACATATTTTACGATATAATTATTAATCCAAAACAAATCCTGGCTCCTAAGCGCTTTTAATTATTATTTTTAGCGATACATATATCAAAAATGACGATTTTACAATTTCTCCCGACTTTCCTATTTTTAAGACCTATGAAGTTAGCTGCCTGTTTTCTATTTGATCCATATACATATACTAACCTTACATTCCTTTAGTATTAATACCTAAAAAAAACCATTTAGAGGAATCAATGAATTGATAGATTTTAAAGGACCTTTAGCTTGAATACATTAATCAGTAACTTTTAATTTTGAAATATTAGTATTTATCAATAACGTGATAAATACCTTTGTGATAAAAAGATATTACAACGATATTATAACGACGATATCATTGTGATACAAAGATATTACAATGATATTTTACGATGATATTAATAAAAACCTAAATTAAGTCGTTTGAAATTAATAAAAATTAAATAAAAAACAGATTAAAACATAACAATAAACTTTCATAACTTATAAAACTCTACGAAAAAGTATCAGTAACTTTTAATTTTGAAATATTAGTATTTATCAATAACATGATAAATACCTTTGTGATAAAAAGATATTACAACGATATTATAACGACGATATCATTGTGATACAAAGATATTACAATGATATTTTACAATGATATTAATAAAAACCTAAATTAAGTCGTTTGAAATTAATAAAAATTAAATAAAAAACACATTAAAACATAACAATAAACTTTCATAACTTATAAAACTCTACGAAAAAGTTGTGAAATCTCCCCCCCCCCCCAAAGAAACTTTTAAAAAAAGTAAAAAAACTTGGTATGTTTCCGGTATTACATACTTTAATAAAGAATGAATGGTAAAAGTTCTTTTTTTTATTAAAATTACTTATATTAAAATTTGAAAAAAAATTTATAAATAAATAAAAATATGACACCAAAAACTCATCTACAAATTGTCGGTTAACAAAGAAATGAAATCAAAACAAAACCGACATGTTTCATTTGATAAAATCATTTCATAAAAAAAAATCAACAACAAAAAATAATGATACTTATAAATTAATATAAACACCTATTGATTATCAAAATTCTAATTTAATTACTGACAGTATAGACGTGTGTAAATTTTGAAAAGTATCATCAAATCATTAAAAAAAATGTTTAATAAGGACACCAAAAATTCATCTATGAAAGTGTCGGTTAACAAAGTAATGAAATCAAAACAAAACCGACATGTTTCATACAAAAAAATGTTCTTGTAAAAAATCATACTACAAAACCAAACAAAACCTGTAAATTATTATACACGTCTATTGGTTATTAGAAGGTGAATTTAACAACTCGAACAAAATAATAATTATTGCGCTAAATTGATCTACTAAGGTGTAAGTTGAAAAAATAATGAAATCAATAAAAAACCAATAAGTTTTATATTCGTTACAATGTTATTGTTAACAAAACAATAGAATTGACCATTTTATTAAAAACATACAACTATGCTTATTTTATTAATGTAAATACAGTGTGGATATATTAAGTTCAAGTAACAGGTACAAATATTCTAAATAGTCTTTTTACTAACACGAATTAAAAAATGGTCACATTTCAGAGAGCCAAATGAAGAAAAAATCAATGCCAAAAGATATAATATTTTTTTCCAAATAAATTAATAACCATTCTGAATAATATAACGATAGTTTGATAATTATAGCGGTTTTTATGATGGTGCCCCTTTTTTAGTGACGATATTCGCACTGAACTGTACAGAAACAAACAAACGTATCACAAAGTTTACTACTAAACATAGTTTTGTAGTAAATTGTGAAAATATTCAGCCAAATAAAGTAGTGAAATCTGGTAACATTAGACAAGTTCATTTAACATTATATTGATATGAATTTTTAAAATCTTCAGCCAAATAAAGTATTGAAATCTGATAACAATAGATAAGTTTATTTTCCGTTATATTCCACAAGTCATAGGAACAAAAGAAGGCAATCAATTGTCAAACAAGAGTGCCACGAAAATAGTTGCCCAACAAAATTGTTAATTGCTTATTACATTGGACCAGAGGTTCACAAAAGTACCTGCCACTTCATATGATTTGTCAATTTCTTCCATAGTCTCTATATATCCTGTCCATGTGGAACTATCTGTAGTAATTAACCCTCAGCGGGTACTCTATACTGTTTGTCCCGATCCGGGTACTCTGGGTCTGTGAGACCCGAGCGATTTTCAATCGCTTATAACTCGGAGCCAAATCATCGTAGGGAGACGTTTTTTTTTTAAAAATCCATCGCCAGAATCTCAAAAAAACGAATGCGTGATCCATTTTACTCCAAATCTAAAGGTTTTGTTAATATTTAACAAAATACAAGGACACCTTTCGAAAAAAAATTTTTTTTTTCATATTGTTGTAAAAAAATGAAAAATAAAGATAAATTAATTTTAAAAACGGTTTTTTAAAGCTTAAGTGTTGTACTTTAAGGCTGTATAGGTCATTTTTCGATTAAAATAGGATAATCGATTTATTTTTGCGATTGAAAGTTAGTATTTTTTACAACGTATTTTTCATATATACACGGCCATTATCACTAGAAAATTTGCAAAAAAAATTGTTTAAAAAATATTTTAGCCTACCTTATCATAAAATAAGATATATATACTTGTATACATATATATATACATATGTATATAATATTTAAAAAAATATATATATAAATATAGAGTTGCAATGGTAAAGAAAGATAAAAATCGAGATATATTATTTGAAGAGATATATTATTTATTATCTGGAAACTATTATCATTATAACATTGTAATTATTTTTTACATATCGGTAGTTGAACAAGCAGAACAAATTTTAGATCTATGTTCGATCTTCTTTTTCCCCAGAAGAAGCATCATTTTCGTAAACTTCCTCCTCGTTACGGTTCTCGATTGCTGCCAACTCAGCGACGGACCGCGTGCGAGACCGCGTCTCCATTTCTGCCTTAAAAAAAAACTAAGCTATTAAAAAATTTTTTTCACGGGCACTATACATTAAAACATATATTTTTACATTATTAAGTAATTTAAATATAAATTCTAAATAATTATAATTTTTTCATAAAACTTACTTTCTGACACTACGGGTACTCTGGGTCCAGGAGACCCGAATCGAATTTTTCAATGCTCCTAGCTCCGTAGGTGACGGCGCACTGGAATGGCACGAGTGCTCCCTCGATTTGGCACACAAAAAAGGATTTTTCCTCGCTATAACGAATCCCCCTCCCTTGCGGCCCTCCGAGATATTCACATATACGATTTTGCTCTCGGGTCTGTCAGACCCAGAGTACCCGCTGAGGGTTAATACAAAATGGAAAGAATTTTTTCTGTTTATGTGATTAGAACCGGTACTGAACTTGTCGGGCTCCAAACCGTAACGATAAGCAATAAGTATCTTATAATTTAAACTAATAATTAAAACAAACATTTGAATTAAAATATCATAAACAACAATCAGAAAGGTTTGTTAAATTCTTTGAAAATATTATGACTACTTATTAATATTCAGTTACAAATATTTTCATTTTAGAGCGCATGTTAACACTTTGAGTGCTAAAGGCGCATGAATTTATCCATATATATGTGCTCTTAATGACTAACATTTGAGTATCGCCACATATATTGATAGTTTCGTGCAAGAGTAAGCAGCACTCAAAGGGTTAAAACACTAAATGTTCCATCTTTAATAATAACTACACTCAAAGAAATACCTATTATTATTATTAAACATGCTATAAAGAAATGTGTTGATCAATTTATTTCAAACGTGTTTATACACATCCCACCGTTAGTTTTTAAATATAGTTTATATAATTATGAAAGTAGCTTCAAATATCGATCTTTTATAGCTATCTCCTAACAATTCTTCGTATTTTAGAGTGTATAGACAAAGTGACTAGTTCAATTTCATTTCATGATAGTATTATGGTAAAACATATTTCTACTGCGGTGTAACGTGGCAATTCTGCTGCGTTAACAATTCGCGAGATTTTGACCAATACAGTGTCCAGAGATCTCCCCGAAAGGGCTGGGAACAGGAATAATCATATCTTTAGATTGTTACAGAGTAGTCTTAAGGAAGCACGAATCAGCGTGACCCTTTTCCAATCCCCATTTTCCCTACTTTACAAGTTTATACCAAAACCTATTAGGGGAGACCGGGGCTAAAAGTTCCGCGGGTAAGTTGTTCCGATGGCTTTATCTCCATAACTAAACAAAAAGCGATCTTGATTAAACTTGGATCGATGCGTGAGCCGATTACATCACTGCAACAGCCATTTTTGTAACGTTCGTGCGAAAGACCTTTTTTTTGTATAATCAAAGATTCTTACCAACTACGTAAGTATATATGTTTCAATCGCTATTATTTGGTCTTTGTAGATTATTTAACGTTGAAATCATTCATTATTTCGTCTATACGAAACAAATGAAATTTAGAAATATAGTGTAACATCGTTTGAGAGGTTATTTTGATGCCTAATCTAAGAATTCTCTTAGGTTTCTAAATGTGTCAATTGGGGCTAGTTGTTACTGTGTTTTGGGGCACGTTGTTACCGTAATAACTTGCCCCGTCCCAAATTTTCAATCGTTCCTACTTTCTTGTAGGATGCGAACGTACAAACGGAAGACAAGCAGGGGCACGGCTTCCACAGAACTTATGCGTAAGGCTGCAGAAGCTGTTCTGAAGGATGGCAAAAAAATAAAAACTGTTGCTCGGGATTTCGAAATATGTCATATGACACTTTCAAGATATGTGAGAAAATTAAAAGCTGGACAAGAGCCTACAATAGGCTATAAGAAAGTAAGGTTGGTTTTTAACGAGCAACAAGAAAAAATTATCACCGACTACCTTTTGAAATGCTCCTCGATATTCTTTGGTCTTCTGCCGCAAGAAGTAAGAAAATTGGCGTATGAATGTGCGTTGAAATATGATCTCCAGAATATTCCACCTTCCTGGCACAAAAATAGCATGGCTGGTCCTGATTGGCTAAGTGGTTTTTTAAAAAGAAATCCAACACTTTCAATAAGGACTCCCGAAGCAACGAGTTTTAGCCGCGCTACGTCATTTAATAGATATAACGTTGACAGCTTCTATTCTAAGCTCGGTGATGTATTGCTGAAGTACAATTTGCCACCATCAAAAATTTGGAATTTAGACGAAACCGGCGTACAAACCGTTCAAAAACCGAAAAAAACGGTCGCTCAAAAAGGTATTAAACAAGTAGGTGCTTTAGTATCGGCTGAACGAGGTACATTAGTTACCGTTGAAATGGCAGTTAGTGCGTCGGGAAATACAATACCACCGATGTTTGTTTTCCCCAGACTTAAATATAAAGATATATTTGTCCGTGATGGTCCACCTGAATCTATTGGAGCAGGAAACAGCTCTGGGTGGATGACGGCGACTGAGTTTTTGATATATTTGGACCACTTCATAAAATATGTAAAGCCAACTCCATCAGAGCCAGTCTTATTGTTACTTGACAATCATTGCTCCCATATTAATATAAATGTTGTTGAGAAAGCCAAAGCTAACGGGATTATAATGCTTTCCTTCCCTCCGCATTGCACCCATCGTCTACAACCTCTAGATGTTGGTGTCTATGGACCATTCAAACGCTATTGCGCCACTGCCCAAGATAACTGGATGCGTAGTAATCCTGGAAAAGTCATGTCTATCTATGAGCTTCCAGGGATTGTCAAGTATGCTTGGCCTTTGGCATCGACTCCCAACAATATAATTAACGGTTTTAAGAAGACTGGAATATGTCCATATAACAAAACTATATTTACGGACAATGACTTTGCTCCATCTTACGTGACCGATCGTCCTTTAATCAATAGCCAGGAACCATCTATTATAATGGATCAGCGTAGCGAAAAAGAAAATGAACCTCAGCCAGGACCCTCTAACATTTGTATCGAAGGACAGTCGGCTCCCAGTGGTACCTCCAGAGATTTTAATTCTGATCTTTGTAATAATAAAGAAACCGAAATAGCAACATTTTCACCTGAAACAGTCCGTCCTATACCAAAAGCACAATCGAGGCAGCCAAAATCGAAGCGACGTGTTAGAAAATCGGCTATTTTAACTGATACTCCAGAAAAAAATGCGCTAGCTGAAGAGCAATCGAATAAAAAAAGGAAAGCAGATAAAATTAATTTAAAGATTAATCACCAAGGAAAGAAGAAGGGGATGAAAAAGAGTATAAATCGAGTTAAGCGAAATATTCTTCAAGAAAAAAATAAAAGCGATGATGAGGAAGACAGCTTGGAATATTATTGCATTATTTGTTGTAATCCATATTCCAAATCACAGCCTAGAGAAGAATGGATTGAGTGTTTACTTTGTAAAAATTGGGCTCATTCCAAATGTATAAAAAATGGAAATAAGATATCTTACGTTTGCCTAAATTGTGATTCCGAAGAATCATGTGACAGTCTTTAATTCAGTTCATACAAGGATGATAAATTAGTTTTGTTTGAGTTTCTATAGTTTCTTTTTACTCATCTCAATGTATACGATTATTTAAATATAAGGCTGATTAGCAAATTCTTGATTAACATACCTATTTTTCCAAAGATAATGTTAAAAATAATTATATTGTTATATATTGTTGTGGTTTCACTTTAATATATTATATTTATATTGATTTCAACCTTAAAAAATAAACTTTATTAATGAATTTGTGTTTTTCTTCATTAGAAAATAAAATATATCATTAGAAAGTAAAGTTTTTTTCTTAGTAACAACTTACCCCAATGCGATAACAACTAGCCCCACGAAGGGGTAAAAAGTTACGCTTCGACGAGTGGTAAATAAATGAATTTCTATAAAATATCTATTACATTATATTGAAAAGAATCTTAAAACCTTAAAATATAATAAATTTAGTAATAAATTAGCCAATAGTGAAAAAAATAACTATATTATTTCACAATTATTTTCTATTTTTTCTTTAAATCGGAACTTTTAGCCCCGGTCTCCCCTACCGTGACGCTCCAGAAGAAGAGGACTTCTACCATATGAGGATCCAACGGAACTGGACAACGCAAGGAGGCCCACCAATCAGAGGACTCAACCGTTCCGGCGCCCGAATCATCGATCAGGATCGACCACCCAGGGCGGCAGCACTATCCACACCGTGAATTGCCAAAGGACCCTGGGTGGGGGATCGAGGACCGCGACCGGACGAGGAAGACATCGCCTGACAGAGATCTCTGGACCTTCGAGCTATAAAGTCGAACTTCTAAGAGAACGGTACCGAGTGCCATTACGTGCCGATTTGAATCCATCTTGGATTGGGGAGGACCGTGTACCTCGAGGAGGATCCGTCCTGAGGGAGGAATACTACACCGACCAGGTTGGTCCGTCACCATCATTGTCCGAGCGTCACGGACGTCGTTTCATGTTCCCCGTTCCCCCATCCTACCGCCTTTTCTTTTTGTCTTTTCCCATATTTCCAAAAACAGAGAGAAGCAGCTTTCCCTACAACCCCTAGTAGAACTCGTGCTTCCTTACCGCGTATTTTTCTTGTGTGTGAGTCCCAGGCCCTTTCGGCTGCGGAATATTCCGCCTTTCTTTTTTGACACATTTTCTTTTTTTTTTGCGAAGACACAGTCGTTTTTCTGGAGTGTCTTTTCTTTTGTTATTTTAATTTAATAAATTAAATTAAAACTAGATCCCTCGTGAGCCTCCGTTTCTTGAGCCCGATTTCTTTCCTTTTTGTTTCCCCAGGGTGCGGAGGCAGAACCCCCTTCTGGGACTCTTGTTCCCGGCGTCTACCCGTGCCCCCTCGTCCATCGTTTCGGGACCCTCGGTTTCCAGTGCTGAGGGCGATCCCCTCGGCTGGCGCCCAGATTCTTTCTTTTCTTATCCTGGAGTTCCCCTCAGGAACTCCAGGTAGTGGAAACCGAGGAGACCGAAGTCGAAGACAAGCGAGGATTTGCGACGAAAAGTCCGTCACAGCAGATACTGCCGACATTAATATGGAATTTACTTCCGAAGACGTTAGGTTTCGGGGCCCGACAAGTTCAGTACCGGTTCTAGTCACATAAACATAAAAAATTCTTTCCATTTTGTATTAATTACTACAGATATTATTCAGAATAGTTATTAATTTGTTTGCAAAAAAATATTATATCTTTTGGCATTAATTTTTTCTTCATTTGGCTCTCTGAAATGTGACCATTTTTTAATTCGTGTTAGTAAAAAGACTATTTAGAATATTTGTACCTGTTACTTGAACTTAATATATCCACACTGTATTTACATTAATAAAAAAAGCATAGTTGTATGTTTTTAATAAAATGGTCAATTCTATTGTTTTGTTAACAATAACATTGTAACGAATATAAAACTTATTGGTTTTTTATTGATTTCATTATTTTTTCAACTTACACCTTAGTAGATCAATTTAGCGCAATAATTATTATTTTGTTCGAGTTGTTAAATTCACCTTCTAATAACCAATAGACGTGTATAATAATTTACAGGTTTTGTTTGGTTTTGTAGTATGATTTTTTACAAGAACATTTTTTTGTATGAAACATGTCGGTTTTGTTTTGATTTCATTACTTTGTTAACCGACACTTTCATAGATGAATTTTTGGTGTCCTTATTAAACATTTTTTTTAATGATTTGATGATACTTTTCAAAATTTACACACGTCTATACTGTCAGTAATTAAATTAGAATTTTGATAATCAATAGGTGTTTATATTAATTTATAAGTATCATTATTTTTTGTTGTTGATTTTTTTTTACGAAATGATTTTAACAAATGAAACATGTCGGTTTTGTTTTGATTTCATTTCTTTGTTAACCGACAATTTGTAGATGAGTTTTTGGAGTCATATTTTTATTTATTTATAAATTTTTTTTCAGATTTTAATATAAGTAATTTTAATAAAAAAAAGAACTTTTACCATTCATTCTTTATTAAAGTATGTAATACAAATAACCGGAAACATGCCAAGTTTTTTATCATAATCTAATTTGAATTTAAGTAATATTTCAAAATGCACCAAAAAATCTGAAAAAATTTAGGAAGAAATCACATTTTACCCTGAATAAAATGATATATATGACTGTAGTGTTTCCTCTTACGATGTCAGAGATATCGAATTTTGAAAGTTATACTTACTTTATGGCCACCCTGTATATACACTACCGCTCAAAAGTATGTGGACACTTCCTCAATTCTTGTAACTACCTGAAAAATGTTATGAACTTTGGTAATTTTGATTATTTGGTACGAATTCAATTACGTATATTGTTAATTTAGTACATATTATTAGAATACATTAAATACATATTTGTAATAGAATTTTGCAACAAATGTTGTTTAATAAAAAAAATACACTACCGCTCAAAAGTATGTGAATACTTGCCAGGTTCATAAAATTTGTGATATATTATACATATTTTTATTATTAAACAACGTTTATTGCTAAATTCTATTACAAATATGTATTTAATGTATTCTAATAGTATGTATTAAATTAACAATATACACAATTGAATTCGTACAAAATAATCAAAATTACCAAATTTCATAATTTTTTTCAAGTAGTTACAAGAATTGAGGAAGTGTTCACATACTTTTGAGCGGTAGTGTATAAAATCATTTTTCATATTTAATTTCTGATCCGGCCTTCTTTTTTTATAGATATGTATATAGCATAAAAGAAGATTTGAAAATGTTTTTTACATAAATTTACTTCAAAAACTAACTTTTCAAAGTCATTTTATGGTTTACAAATATAAAAAAATTTGGTAATATATGACAAATTTAATATGCACGTAATATGTATAATATGCTGGTTACATTGTCCATTTTTAAAAATATCAGCTATTACGCGGCAGTCTCCTTAAAGTACTATAGTACAATCTTCGGAAGAAATTAAGCGGATCTTCATAATTTCTGCTAAAAGTAATTACGGTAGAAAATTGGAAGATCTTTGCAAGTTCCTTCAAAAGCCTGTGATAAATATGCTGAAGATGTGCTCAAAAATTTTTAAAGCGTCTTATAAAAGAGAAATGCAAGATCTTTGAAAAGTCTTTTGTAAATTTGTTTAAATTCTTTTGGAAGATGTTTTTGAAAGAGCATTGCAAGACGTGGATCATCATGCATGGCTATTAGGGTATATTATTATCTGGTACCTAATGAAAGTGTACTTTGATTGATTTATGCTAACGTTAATCTAATGCAGTTGAATTGGAAACATAAGAGCAGAATTGATTCCCATATCCGTTCGGACACTCACAAGGAAAATAAAGCAAGAGCTAAGAAAGAGAATAAAGAGATAAAAGAATCACCAGCCGAAACTGCGAGCAATCCAAAAAAAGTGAAAAAAGATACCGAAGCGTTTGAGAAATCAACTGTGCGCACTTTTTTGAAAGCGGGCATCCCCCTCGAAAAGCTTGACAATCCAGAAATGCGCAACTGGCTTGAAACATATGTATCTGGTAAGCTTTTCACAATCAAGAACGTGCAAACTGGCCTCAAGCTTAAAGTTTTAACTAAACACATGGACTACTATCCCTGTTTTCTTTTTGTCCTTGTAGACTCCGGTGATTTAGGTAGTGCTGAGGATCTTCAAAAGAAGTGGGACCCACTTTTGCATCAAGAATCCAAAGAAGAGCTGAAAGCAACACTGAAGGGCCGAAAAATTGTCATATTGTGTGGCGTAACTGGATATGAAAACGGACAGGCAGTTTTCCTAATCTCATTTAAGTTGCTGCCATCCCAGAACGATCCGAAACGTCATCTTTTTGTTGCATCACGCAAAATTTTGGATGATGTAAACGCTAATCAATGTTCCAGAGCCATTCTCAATGTTTGTATTGTAGTGTGAAGTAACAATTTACAAGATTTTTTATGTGTATTGATGTTTCACCAATTTGGTTTCATTACAGGCTCTGGAAATATATGATGTGCTGCACAAAAATGTAGTGGGAGTGACTACCAGCGGTATTCAACATATGGATACGTGTATTAATCTGCTCAAAGAATTATTGGAAAATTCTGACTTGATCTATCTGCAAAGTTGGACCCACAAATTGGACAAAGTTGTGAAGTGTTTCTCTAAGAAGTTGGAGGACCTTAATACTTGTGTCACTCGTTCGAGTGAACTCTTTCAATGGTCTAAGGGGACGGAACTCAAGTATGTTGGGTTTTTAAATAAAAAGTATTCATCTACTCGCACTAAAAAGGCGAAACAATTTCCAATACCTATTGCGACCAGGTGGGGCACTTGGATGAAATCTATAGTATATTTGTTTAAATACATTGAGGATATCGCAGAATATTGCAAGTCTTTGGAAAGGACGAGTGACACATCCCCGGCAGAGAGATATTTTCGTGACCTTGAACCTGCGGACAAATCAATTATTAAGGCGCAGGCTAATTTTCTTTTCGATTACTGTATCCCAATAAACATTTTGCAATTGATGGTTGAACATTCCAAATATCCTATGTCCCATTTATTATACTCAGAAATTAGTATACTTTGCGACACCTTTTCCACTGTAGCTAATGCTGACGATCGCAATATCAAGTCGGCTCTATTAACAAGAACAAAAATAATTGTGAATTCAGTTTCTAATTCCACACCTTTGCTTGAGAAAATCAAAGATATTTGTAAATCCTGCAATTCACTGCTGGAATCTTTAGTGAATGAGGACACTGCAAGGGAATTCTTTGAGTCCTCTAACTAAGCTTTTATTTAACCCTGACATCATGTGTTCTTCAGTGTCTCTTGGGGAGGTAGAGGCCGTAGAGGCAAAAAAGAAGATTGCTATCCTAAATTCTATCCCAATAGAAGACTTTAAAAGAAACCACTCGGAATTGGTACACAAAGTAAAAAGTAGCAAAACCTCATCGGAAGGAAAGGATTTGGTTGTTAACGCCCTTATGGATATGAGGCAGAATTATCCTGAATTTGCCACTTACTGTTTGCAAGTATTACATGTTAATGCATCCAATGGTGATATAGAAAGGGATTTTATCAAAGACAAAGTTGAAGCTATGAATTGCTTGTATGCCTGTTATTAGACAAACAAGGATGAGAGTAAAAAAATAATGATGAAGATCAAAAAGAAACGTATTGTTAGTACGGGAAGTGCGCCTATATTGGAACACTCAAGCGAAATTATCTGCCCACAGGCCTAAAGTAAAGGAAAAGGTAAAAATCAAAGTGATTATGAAACAGAGTACATTTACTATAATATTTCTACCGTAAGTAGAAACGTATGAAATGCACATAAACGGCAAAGTAAAAGTTGTATTAAAAAAATAGAAAAATATAACCAACTGAAAATTTCAAAAGTACTTGTTTAAGTTGGACCACTATTTTCCTAAATTAGGCAGATCTGCCGCTTCTCCAAAAGACGTTATTGGTAGGATATGAACGCATGTAACTATATATAAAACCCTATAAAATCTTTCTAAAAAATGCGTAGATTAAGGATATAATAATAATGAGTGAAATTTTCGAGTGCTCGGATGAGCCGAGCACTCGACTGCGATGCAGTAGGGATTACAATGTACGCGTACTTTTCTAACAAACAACTGTTGTAGGAAACGCAATTCCTGAATTGCTATTATCTTTTGTTTTTCTATACATTATTATAGCTAGTTTTAGAATTTATTTTTCTAAATAAATATTATCGTACAACATGAATAAAAATGTTTTCAAACAATTGTCATTTGTCTTGTTCTTTGAAACCCGTAGTGTTTATTATTGTCAGAAGTTACTCTCAATGTGAAGAAACATTCCATCAAATTTTAGTTAAAGAAATTCATTCTTGTAGGAGTTATGGAGGAGGAAAGTACAATCGAAAGATACATTTTTCTCGAAAACCACGTTACCGATTCCGCTGAAAAAAAATATGTTTTGTAGACCGGAAGGACTATTACAAAAAAAACATTCCCAGATTTTCATAATGGAAAACAAGAAAACGAATTTTGAAACAGTTAACAAAATTTTTTTGAGAGTGAAATACCACTCAGAAATTTTTACCTGATTTTCTCCAAGACGTCTACTTTAGCAAAGAAATTTTTTGTAAATTTTTTTAAGTAGTGGAACATACTTGAAAAAATTGATATTTCAAGTGACACTTAATTCTACTTACAATTAAAACATAGAGTCCGTTAGGTTATTAATAATTGTTTTTTTTTTATTCGAAAAATTGCCTAATTTTTGAACCACTAAGATTTGCAATTAAAAATTCGGTTGACTTTAGATTACGTTTTCAATCTAAATTTTCGTGCCAGACTTTGAAGTTTCTCTCTTCTTATTTACTGTGCAATGTTAATCTTTACTTGAAGTCGGATAAAAAATTAAATATTGAAAAATGACATTGACTTCTGTTACGGCCCAGCGTAACGCATTCAAATTTTATAAATATTTTTTTAGAAACTCTATAGATTACCAGAATTTCAAACGTACACCTGAACCAATATTAACATTTCTCACAGTTCGAAATCATTTTTCTCTCTAATCAAAATTCCAGGAAAATGGTAGAGTGAACGAATTACATACAAATTTTCATATGATAAAAATCCGATCAATCATTAGAGCTGTTCGGTTGAGGAACTTGAAGACATTTCCTAAATAAATATCGGAATCATTTTCAAGGCACCGACAGACAAATTCATCCTACCATTTCCTTATCAAATTCAGTTTTCCAAGAAAAGAGGAAGTTTGGGCGATACTTTTCCTCAACACTTATCTACCCCTACAATTTGCTGTGTGAGAATGACCGCGTAGTTCTTGGACCTTAAGCCCTTAAAAACACAAGGTGTAAAAATTGATAGTAGTCGAAACGAGGTATCAATTTGTACCTTCGATTGACTTAGAGGGAAACCGTAATCTAGGTTTATGATAAGTTTAAAGTAGACGAGTAATTTTGTCATTGGTCGAAGGAGTACCATTACCCTTCGATTTTTGACCAATAGATCAAAAAGGAAAATTCCTCCTCCAAGAATTTTCCACCAATGAAAAATTAATGTGGGTGGAGGAACTTTCTTTAAAAAACTCTTGTACTGTCAGTTAACAAGTATTCAGTTAATAGTCAGTCAACTGTTAGTCATTCAGTAATAATAGCAGTTTTCCACTAACAGTCACTCAGTAATAATAGTTTTTTTTTCACTACAAGTCACTCAGTAATAGTAGTTTTTCCATTAACAGTTTTCGGAGTAATAACTTTTATAGTCAAGTTTTTAACAAGTTTTGTCCAGTTGAAACCCAGAGTTGGGAGTAATCTGTTATAATTTTGAGACAACCAAGAGTTTTAAATATCTTGTGACAGAGAACGATTCTCTGCCCCAAAAAGTCCCGTAACCCGTGACACGCGGAAACTCGGATCGATAATTGAGGTTAGAAACCGCGGTAGATTGACAATTATCGATCCGACCTGGAAGTCCCTCTAGTCTGTAAGGTAATAGCTTGTAAGATAATCTATTGCGTCCCGACTCAGTCGGTAACATGTATTAGAACCGACGCCAGATTCGAAACGGCGTATGATTTAGAATGTTAAGATCGATATTGTATAATCGGACCGATGGCGACATCGGTCGGCCGAAACCCGAAATGTTACGTACGGCACGCTGACCCCTCAAAAGCGACGACGAATGAAGAGAGCCATGGAGCACGACACTTCCGGGGAGAAAACTTCGTAGTTCAACTCCACGATTGAGAGTCCCGAAATCCCGAGGGAAATACTCGCTGCCACAAGATTCACGCGGGACAGGAGGCCGAATATTCGGCGGAGTCCCCGACAGCCGCTTCCGGTCCCCATGGGAGAGTTACGACCCCTCTCGTATCTGGCGAGGCTCTCAACGACTCGAGAGGTTCTCGCCAAATCGGGGAAGAAACCGGAAAAGGCAACTTCCACGTCGGATCGGAGACTAGCTGCACGCTCGATCGCCCTCCGCGATAAATTTTGCCGATTTCTCGGAGACGTTAGCAGAAAAGGGACGTTACGTAAAACTCCCGTGTGCCCGAGAGGTTCGGAGGTTACCCGGATAGACCAGGGGGAGGAACCGGGAGATATCGAAGCCCGGACGACCGAGTTTCCGAAGACGACCGGTGTACGGTAAGGGCCACCATCTTCCATATAAAGACGACCGAGTGGACTCGGCGCTTCCCGTATGCCAACGGGGAGCCCAAAATCGATTTTGAGCGGGCTCAGCGTGCCCTGGTCGGCAATGTTCTTTTATTTGTTATTTTTCTTTTGTCTCTGTTCGAACTGAATATAGCTGTTTCTTTTTTTATTTATTTCGCGTTTTTCTTTTTGCTTGACCGTGTCGAACCCTCCCCTCTTCCACATACTGGCTCAGCCGGAGTATTTTAGATCTCCGGAATCGTGGTACTCAGTACCTGGCGCCCAAAACCCCCTAGTATTCTTTGCATGAATAAGTTTTTCTAGGATCGAGAACGTCGGAGATCGGGGTTGCGAGACCCCCCTTTAGTGACGTGACGAATTCCACGTCACAATCTTTTGAAGTTTTTCGTTAAAGTGAAGTTTGTGAAATAGTAAATAAAGTTATTCAAAGAAGTTCGGTGTTTAATTTCAACATCCATTCCTGCGTTCGGATTGCCCATCTTGCTCCGCAGTCATTTTTCGCTGGATCACCGCCACCAGGACCATAGTTATCACGGATACAATTTTTGTTTTGTTTTGTTACCTCTTCCATTTCAATAAGAATGAGTATCTACAGTTATTTCACCATGTTTAAATTATTTTTAGGCGACTTCACGTTTATATTTTTCCAAAATATGCCAATCATTCTTTTCATTGTTATCTCCTTGGATCAATTTTACAAACTGACTCTGGTTCTCCAGATTCATCGAATTTATTCTAAAATTTCTATATACCTCCCATTGTTTAGCTAATAACCCCTTCTAACTAGATTACCTTTCTTAGAAATATTAACCTTCGATATAAAAAAAATTTTACCGCAATAACAAACCTTTAGTTTCATTAGCGTAATGATAATCCCATTGTTTCCCCTTTTTTCTTTATGCAATAAACTACCCGTCGAGATTTTATACAACTTTAATGATTTGTGGAAAATAATAGGTTTACCTCAATGAGTTTTCAAAAAAAAAAAATTAAAAATGAGAAAATGTACCCCTAATCCCTTTCATTGAAATTATGTACCCATATTTTTATTATGTCACATTTTGTTCCTTTTAATGTTTCTAACTTCGTTTATACCTGCCCCACTCAAGCATAGGTCCAAATCCCTGGTAGTAGAATTGAGTTTCTGCACCTAAAATTGGACCAAACCTTGTCCAGACTCCACATTTTCTGGTTTGTCAAACGAATTGTAATAAAAAAATTGAATAAATAAATAATAACAAATAAGTAAATCGTTTTTGTGTTGTTTTGTCTGTGGAGTCGTTACACTTCAACTAAAGCAAACAACTGAAACAAATTTAATATTGGATCATTTTCACTGTTTTTGAACGTCAAAAAGAACTAGGGAATAACCGATTAGATTAGATTACATTTGCCTTCCAAAGATAACCTTTATGTATTCCATAAAGTAAAGATCTTCACTTCTAAAATTTATATGGATGTAATAGAAAATTTGAACATTTTTGGACATTTCGTATAAATTAGAAATTTTTTTTGAGAGGGGGGGACGGGATTGCATCAGATGTGCTTTTTGTAGAGTTGTCACTTTTCATACATGAACTTGTCTGAATTTTTTTGCACCAAAGGTGTTTTTTTAGGGGGTTGCTTTTTGTAGAGTTGTTACTTTTCATACATGAACTTGTCTGAATTTGTTTGCACCAAAGGTGTTTTTTTAGGGGGTTGCAACTTTCCTAACCTTCAAAACAGGTAGCCCGATTTGACCCGGTAGTGGGGCACTTTTCATAAGCCGGTTAAGAAACTGCCTTCAGCTCTTTCGTTGCATTTTGTTTAATTTGTTCTACAGTCTCAAATCTCTTTCTTTACGAAGGTAATCTGAATGTAGATAATAGAAAAAAGTCATATGATCCCAAATTTGGTGAATACGGTGCCTGTTGGATAATATCTGTTAGATGTTTGGTCAAATAATCCTTCACATAAGGTGCGTCATCGTGTTGCAATATGCACGAATTGTCTTCCAATAAATTCCATTTTTTTCTCTGCACAACATTCGTCGAGTGTTTTAAACTTACATTAATAAGAAAAAGCGGTTAGCCCCAGCCAATTCTTCATTTCTGATATTTTGCATCGAACAAGGAACATCCCGTGCAGAAATTAAGATTAAGACTCAGCTAGATTCTAGCTAGAATCCCTAACTTTTGATCGGGATCAGATCTGGAGCCCTATCAAGATCTAGACGTGGAATGTAACGTTTTCAAACTAGATTCGAGCTAGAAATCTAGATGGATCCTGGACTGAAAAATAGATGGATTCTAGATGAATTTTTTTCCAAAATCTAGGTATCGATACCGGGTAAACTACATTTAGAAATGAATAAACTTCGTTTTTATGAGGGATATAAACTTTATTGGACAAAAAATAAGCTCAAAAAAGATAATGCGATAATTTTTTTACTGCTTTTGACGTCTGTTCCAGTCTTTGGCATGCAAGATAGCCATCTTTAATTTCAACATCCCATTTCAACATACGGTCAGTCATCGGGTGGCTCTTGTCCTTTCTGTGAGTGACTGAATAGCCTTACATTTTTCCTAAGTGTAAGGTCCCTTAGAATACTGTACTCTGCATGAACCATATGCACGATTCCAGCAAATCCAACTTTCGGGTACAACTTCTATATCGAGAACCCCTTTCTTTTGAGACTTTATAAATTGTATCAGCTGATACTTATATTGGTCTTCCTCGCTTGAGCTACCTAATTAATATTGTAAGAAAACATTGTAAATTATAATAAAGTAATTTCTTCGGATGCGTCATGCATGAAAGGTCATACGCGAATTAACCTATAATTGTATCGCAATTCTATGAGTAATGAAAAAGTAGATGTACATTATGACATACTCGTACTAAGTACACGTCGCCGTCATAGATCTTCCTTCTTATTCATTTTGTTCTTTCAGATACGTAAATCCAATATTAATCTGTTTCTTGCAAGCTGGATGGGAGAAAAACAAACGGCACCTGTTTTAACACGTTAAGTATGCTAACCTTGCTTAACAAGTTGACGCCGGCCTAACCCACCAGTGGGTCATACTTGTCTATGCCGTGGGGCGGCATGACCCACCGGTGGGTCATACTTGTCTGTTCCGTCGGGCGGCATGACCCACCGATGGGTAATGAACAGTATAATTTGGTGCTGCGCCGCCCACGAAAACAACCATGAATATCCGCGCCGGCGTCAACGTGTTAAACGTATGCTATCACATCACCTCCAAGACTGTAACTCGCACTTTACAATGCGCGCGCCGCTTCCTGCTCATATTCGACAGATTCTTCACTGCTTCTCTGAGCGTTACTTGCATGTGAATTATCTAATTAAAAAGTAAATACAAATATTCAATAAAACTTATAGGTATATTATCCCTATATATTTTTATACTTACCAGGCGAACTTAAGTAATTGAGTCCCAATGCGTTTTGAATTTCCCGCTGCACTTGACGATGTCGTCGAATGCGTTCACGAGATTTACGGCGCGGCCTCTTAATGTCGTCCATAATAAAATCCACACTAAATGTATAAATCGCGCGCAATATTTTTGCAATAATCAGAGTATAGCTATTGTCTGGACGCGCATACTGCGCATGACAGCCAGTTGACACATAGGCTAATTGTGTGCATATAACCAGTATTGTATACGTATACATATTATTTAAAAGAATCGCTGTACAGGCTTTCAGAAAAAGTTTAGTCTCGACACATCCCAGAATCCATCTAGAATCCGTCGAGTATTTATTGTTCGGGAATACCCGTCAAATCCCGATCAGTATTTGTCTGGTAACTGGAATTCTCCGTCAAATCAAGATCGGGATTTGTCTGGTAACCGGGACGCCCCCACCAATTTCTGCATGGGATTAAGATAAATAAAACAGCGCTAAGGTAATTAAGAGATGTATATTTACCCAGTAAGAAATTTCCGTGGGCTCGGCCGATGGTACAATAAAATAAAGCATGGCCCAGGCTCGACAGCCGATCGAGGATCGAGGGTTCGAGCTCACGCCAAAAAGTTTGCGACGATTCAACGTTCGAATGTTTACCGACTACGCCACCGACGCTGTTAGAAATTGATGTACAAGTTTAAGATATAAAGTGTGCCGTATGGTTCTGGCTAATCAGGTTTGGTTAGTTTCGTTTATTTCCATAAATCACTTATTTCGTGGAGAAAAGTTTTTAAATTAAAGTTTTCATGTAAATATTTAATTTTAATACGTGAAATTCGACGCAAATATTGGTTTTTATTTTTTTTAACTGTTGCGCAACAAACAAAAAAATCTGAAAAAAATAGTAATATGAATATGGATTTCCTATTAAAATATTGATGTAAAATATGTATTGTGTACAATTAACAATTTAACTATACGTTTTAAACGCTCCCGCTAAATAGTTATAAGGATCTATGATCCACGTAGTAGTTCCTTTTATAGTTCAACGTTATCCTATATTCGCCCCACACCGGTTTTAGTCTCGTCACAGGACACACGTGCACCCTCTCTCACGATTATAAAACTGAAGGAATTGGGCTTATTATCCACGTGTATCGATTCTAATAAATTGATCTTTTATCGCGTGAACTCTGTTAGTCTACAGTTCTTTTATTTCATCAAATATGATTATAGTTGCGCGACTCCTCAATACGAAATGAGTATTTTTCGAAATTTTTTTACGTTTTTGATTTTTTACGACTTCAATTTTGGGTTAAAAAATCTGTAAAAATTTTGTAATATGTGTCTCTGTAACCAAAATGTCTTCAAAATAAGCTATAGCGCCATCTTACTACAGATGGCGCTACAGGTTGCCCGTAGTAAGATGGCCGACGGCTGTATACCCTTTCCGTCACCAGGCTTCAACCGCGCAGCAAGATGCACCATCCTTCAGGTCCATGGTTTCCACATCCGTGGTTAAACGACGCAGGAGAACCTTCACCGCCTTACAAAGTTGGCGCTCAACAAAAGTTACGAACCAGGACGTAACACTGCTATTGGCTCGACAATTTTTCAACTTTGAAGGATGATTTCTCAGCTTCAGATCAACACAGTGGAGTTTTTTTTTAAATTCAAGTCTGAAATCTCAACTTTGTGATCCAGGGTTTGAAAACACGTTTGAAAAAGTAGTGTTAAAATTGTTTAATCTTTAACCCGTAACTCTAATAATTGAATTTATCCATTTGCCTTATCACTAGTTTTTCCTTTTGCTAGAGCATTTCATGACTAATTATAAAACGGAAATAATTTTTTCTGTTTACCTGATTAGAACCGGTATTGAACTGTTACGTACCGACTCTATATGAGTGGGTGCGTATATGCTCAACCTCTACTACCTCTACAACCTCTACTCTGATATCGCGTAAGCGATACTCTTCCGTATGAGATATCTCCGAGTATAGTAGGACTGACCATGCACGTATTACTTGAGCGGCTAAGGAATACGGGTGACGGGATACTTGCACCTTAAAGTACTAAAGTACACCTTGCTGAAAGTGATTAGAACATTGAAAGAATGATTCGGAAAATAAGGGGTTTAATTTAGATTAAATATCTTATTAGTATTTATTATTCTTGAAAACTTACAACTGTGAATAATACAAATAGAACGTAATTTCGATGATTTGACTCTAACGGCTTATATTCTGTTTCCTACGTGTACAAAGAATATAAGTCCCTTTTACTTGCTTTATGATCGACTTTTGGAATTTAATAGAAAAGAATGTAACTTGGGTGAGAGAGTGGGTCTTCCTCAGGAGCTTGGGTTTACTAAGCGGTCAGCGGCCTAATAGGTTCTTCCTTGTACGGATCCAACAGGAAGACTGACAATAGATAATACTCAGCACGCGTGACGTTCTTATGTGTGCCAGGCGTGCCTACCCGATGGGTGCGCTACGTCTATAAGCTATCGGCAGAGGATAGTCGTACAAAGACAAACGGTTAGTGGACGAGCCCCTTACACCGAGCTTGCCTAAGACCAGACTCTCTGAAAAGTAGTGATTTGCCTGATATTTATACAGTCAAATTGAGTGGGGGTCGAAAAGTTAATAATTGATTCTGGGGGGCACATGTACATGGAGTGTACATGTGTGTTCCTATATTCTTTGTAGATAAGCAGCTGACTATGCTGGAGGTGAATGACAGAGGTGTATGACACATGTGCTGCGTTTGCAAAAGATGTGTTCTTGACTGTTTCATGCTTGCTTCGAGATTGCTTATATCTTAATGATAGATCTTATGATAAATTATAACGAAAGGAAGTATTTTAATAATGAGCCATTTTGGTTCGTAACAGACCCCTCCCCACTTCCTTTTGTAAGAATTTATCATAAAGGATAGAAAGAAATATGTAAGAGAAAAATGTACCTCGGTCCGCCACGCTGCCCAGACACACGTATTTCTATCCAAGATAAGAAGGTGGTTTAACTCTATATTTAACTTTAAATTACTACTACTAGTTGTTTTGACTAAACTACGGATACCTCCCCCAGTCCCTATAGGTCCTGTATTTTTGATATTTGCGATTATCATTAATAATGTTTGTATATATATTATTGTTATATTTTTAAATGTCCCTTAGAGTTCGAGCAAACGACAATAGTCACAATTTAAATCACTGCACTCAAAAGGTTCGTTAGAGTCCATATTTGATAATTGCACCACTGGATTTAGGTTCATGTTCTTCATTGATGTTTGATCTTCATTGTGGTTTGATGTTGAAGGGCATCCTTCCGGTTGTCCAGGTTTTGTGGTCCGCAATGTTGTTGGTATCAGTGAACGATAACACAAGGGTTTTGTGTCACGTGTCTTTTGGCGCTTTGATTTGTGAAGGTCGTCCGGTGTTGAGACCAATAAGAGCTCGTCGTCGCTGTCGTCTCCAAAGAGTTCATTGGCTTGTTGGAATTTGTGAAGTCCGTCTCCCGTTTGCGTAAATTTTGTCTTTTTCCACACTATTGTGGTCTGTGTAGATTTGGCTTTTCTGTATATGCCATTCCCCATCCGAAAGTTTGGAGTGGATGGTTTTATCATCCCCTTTCTGCATTCTTTCAGCCAACTTCCTGTATCTGGAGTTTGTTGTGTGAAGACACGGTGTCCTTCTATCGGTTCAGTTGAAGTTCCGACAGTTCTTTTGTGCATCTTCTTACATTATGAAGGTGTTTAGATTTTAATCGCACGACTGTGACGATTTCCTGACGGTTCATTTCTTTCGTGTGGCTGGTTTTGTGAAGTCAGCGGAATTTCTTCAACACATCGCTCTACTGGAATCTGACTCATGGTTTGGATTTTAATTTTGTTTGATGAACCTCCTTTGTTTTTTCTGAGTTTTAGGAATGCATAAATAGCAATGCCTATTATTATCAGCGTTGTTATACTTATTCCTGTATTTGTAAATGATACCAAGCGTGTGTGATGCAAGCTCCTTTGATGGTTTTCAAGTTCTTGAGCTTGTTGTTCTATTTGCGTTAATTTAATGGCGTTGTCGCTATATTCCCATTCTTTATTTTCAATGTTAATTTGTGAAATAGTATTGTGTAGTTCCTTGGGTATGTCTGGAACTTTTGGTGGTAATAATGCTAAATATACCGGTGATACTGTGGGGTATTGGGTGAACTGCTGAGTCTTGATGTCTTCGTGTGTAAGTAGGGTTGTTGTAGATGTTTCTGCTTTGCATCCCGGTGTCATAGATAATTTACCGTTGCCAAATAATGTTTCTTGTCCGCTAAGGTATTGGCGACATGTTATTTTGAGGTTCGTTGGTTGTAAAGCCGAGAATATCCAGGTGTTATCATCCGGTAGATTTTCCCAATATACTTCCAGTGTTGGCATCATCCGTACATCACATATTTTCCAGGATGTTGGTTGTACGTTAAGTAACAACATGGTTTCGCAAGTTGGCCTCCCCTTTGTTTTATAGATCGGCAGATGTAATGTGCATATGTACGTTTTCCTATGAGTTTTACATTTCTGTAGGAACTCCATTGATGGTGTGAAGTAGTTTAGTTTGTCGGGTGTAATTGCGATGTGTGAAATTGTGGGTTTAATAAAAACTGCTATTGTTTGATTATTTGTCAAATTTTGCAGGTACGGGCTAGTGTGAATGCTGAACAAGGTGAACGTTGCTTTGTCTAGGAGGGGTAAGGTAATTTCTATTATCAAGCGTCCTTTCCTGTACGTGAGTGCAAGATTGCTAATATCATCCAAGGCTTGCGTGTGTAATTCTTCCGGGGAAAGTGGAAAATCATAATTAGTGTGCTCTTGAATTTTTCCAATGGCATTAATTAGCTGAAACGGGGATAATATTGCAGGGTGTAGAGTGCCTTTCTTGGCAAATAGGACGGCTGTTGTCAGGATTATTAAGCTCATACAATAATCTTCGACTTCCCTTTGAATTTCGTTAATGCTCGCTTCGAGTGATAGTGAATAATATAAGAATAACGTTGTGTTGTGTTGCTGAACAATTTCTTTTGCCATGTCGTTTGTTTTTATGATCAGTTCTCGAGTCTTGTTCGAGATGGTTTCTATATTGTGGTGAATGTTTGAAAATTCCGTTTTCATAATGTGTGTTTGGTTCGAAATAATTTCAGAAATGTGTTTTTGGTCGGTGTAAATTTTATCTATCTCTTGATTGTAATATTCTGCATCATCTTCTGATAGTGTTCCGAAGAGTGTATGGCTTATACTTCCGATGAAACCAAATGGGGCTGATCTTTTGGTTTTTTGTTTTATTATTCCGACTGAATTTCTTAATATCTCTATGTATTTCTCTGTGTCTCTCAGCTTTGTTGCTATTGGGTCGATTAGAAGTACCGCGCTGCACGTTTCGTTGTCCTTGAGTTCGTTAATTTTTCTGCATCCCAAGTCCAACTCTCGTCTGTATAACTCTACGTTTGGTTTATGTTTGAGGAAATTTTAAATTTCCAATGATGTTACTAGTTTCCATGATGATTGTGAAATTTTGATGTCTCTAGATCTCTCGAAGTATAGACCGGAGTGCGAGGGCAACGGTGTAATATGATAGTGTGGTGATGTTGCCATAGTGTGGGCTAGTAGATGCAGCCCAATTAAGATTTCGAAAAATCTTCCCATGTTGGTCTCCAGTTCCTTCAATTGAAAAAGAATTTTATAATTGGTTGTATATATTTTCTTGATGTGATGAAGGTAAAAGGGTGAAGAAAAAGATCAATTTGCTTTTGAGGTAGTCGCGTATTCCTTATCAGTGCGGCTCCAGTTGTGTGTGTACTTGTATATTGTTATAATGGTAATCGGAGTACCATGGACACTACAGCTGCATGTCATAGTCATATACTTATGTATTTTCCTGATGACATATGTGTAACCGCCGCGTGCCTTAATACTCTTCTTTGCTTGGAGAAGATCCTTGATGATGGTATGAAGTGCAAACTTTGCATTTTTGTGTGTCGGGAGCCCAGTTTTTAACGAACTGTCAACTCGAATGGTTAAAAAGTTATCACGTTGAGATGGATTTCCGAAACAGTGGTGAATGGACGTGGGAGCCGTTGAAGTTGGAGCGGCTAGATGTAAGTATATGTTGATATTAATTTTTGTAGGAATATTTCCTTCCCTTTTTCTTATTATCTGCTTAATTATTTAATAATTGTTTGCAGATAATGATGCTGCGCCTTGTCGCCAACCAACCGGCATACCGAGGGGTTGTGATGTCAATCGAATATCGGCAAACGGTATTTTAATTTTGAGATTTACCTCTTTTTTTTTTTATTTATTTTTTTTTTTAATTTTGGATTGACGGTTAAAAAAAAAAATTTTGTTATGTTTCCAGATCCGACGCCAACGTAGGCGTTGTCGGCTTGATCTTGAGGAAATTTGGACCGGGTGGGATGACTTAGGTCTCATGGAATTGTTTTATGAGGAGGGGGATGACGCGTATGGGTTTACGGTAACCCACTTTAATATAGCTCGTGGGTTTTTCGAAGTAGCGCCCACCCCTACACGGCGTTAGGGAGATTCCTTCCCTCTTTTTTTTTTTTTATCTTTATCTTAGTAGTGAATATATTTAGTGTATGTATTAGCAAGTATTATCGAATAAATATTGTCTTTTTTCTTTATTTAGAAAATTTTTCTTATTTCGTTTCCTTAAAAAAAAAAAAAAATTTGTTTTTTTTTTTTTTAGATTAGATTGAAATTTCATTTTTAGTAGCGCAATTTTGTTAATTATTATGTAAATATGCATGTTTCAATTTATCATTGTGTTTAAGAATTTGTTTGCCGTTCTCTTTTTCTAATACGCACGTATTTTGTTCAAGAGCGTTTAGAACTTTATATGGTCCTTTAAATTTAGCGTCAAATTTTCCAGTTTTTGTTTCTTTTTTTACATATACGTAATCCCCTGGTTTAAAATTCACTGGCCTGATTTTTTTATCGTATTTTAATTTTGAGATTTGTTTAGCTTTGTTTAAATTATTTCCTCCTATTTTGGCTAGTTCATGTAGGCGTTCGACCAGATTCGTCATGTATTTTGTGGTCGAAGGTAGATGTTCTTTCAATCGGAAAGTTTCGGGGGTTTTCATAACCTTTCCATATGCCATTTCGTAGGGTGTGAAATTTGTTCCCTCATGGACGGTAGCGTTGTAGGATTGCATGGCGAATGGTAGCAATTCGTCCCATTCGTCGCATTCGCTGACGAAGTGTTTCAGGTAATCCACAAGTACCGCGTGACTTCTTTCCAAGGATCCATTGGATTGTGGTCGGTATCCTGATGTCTTCTCATGATGTATGTTGTTACTTTCCAGGAAATCCTTCATCTTGGTGTTCAAAAAGCTCTTTCCGTTATCAGTTAGCATAATTAAAGGAGTTCCGTGTTGCGCAAAATAAAGCCTGTCCAGTGTTCGAATTACCGTGTCACTTTTCATGTCTGGTATTTCGAATGCACTTCCGAATTTTGTTAGTAGGTCCAGGACTGTTAGGATGTATTTATTTCCCTTTTCAGTGGGTGGTAGGGGACCTACTATATCGACTGCTATTTTCTCCCATGCTGAGACGGGTGTGTCGGTGATAACCATTGGTTCACGTGTCAACACTCTGGTGATTTTCCGTCGTTGGCATCCATCGCAGCATCGTAGAAAGTCTTGGATATGATTGCGCATTCCTGGCCAATAATAGCGTTGCCTAATTAGGTGATAAGTCTTTTTCACTCCCTTGTGTCCTCCAATCATACCTTCGTGCCATTCTTCTATTATGGTTTTCCTAAGTTCCGGTGGAGGGGTTTCTATTTCTGCGGTGCATAGAGTTATTTTAATTTTAACGTTAAAAAATATTTTTTGTATTATTTCTGTCAATGAGTCGGTTGAAAAATGATCCAGGTCGTTCCCTCTTATGGGTATACGTATATCGTCGACCTTGTAATGCATAAGAGACTTCTTTAAAGCTTGCAGAGCCTGTGTCAGCAGATTCGTTGTTACTGAATCATAGCAATTTTCCATTGTTATCACGCTAAATAAGTAATTATTTTTACGTTTTGAAACTATTACTTGTCCTATTTTTGAATTGATGAATTTATCATTTTCCGGTTTGAATTTGCCCAAATCTTTTATTTGTTTATTTATGGGTGAAGTAAATTATAAATCCAAAGGTATGAAATGACAGTAATTTCCCTTCTGCATGAGCAAAGTTTCGTGAGATGGGACTATTTTGCAAAGCTTATATTTTTCTTTGTTTGTGTCTAAGTATGAGTCGGATTCGTCAGAACTAAATTCGTTGCCCAAGGAATTTTCAGAATCCGAAGATTTTTCTGAATCCGAAGATTCTATTGCAACGTCTGGTAATGATATGGTACTTGAATGTGACGTTTGTTTATAGGTGGGGATTGAAGAAGATCGGTTTTCCTTTGAAGTTCTTATGCCCGGAGTTGATTGCGCTGTAGGTAACATACTTTTTCTAGGTGTGGGCATAAAGCTTACTCTTTTCCTAGGTTTGGTGTTTCCGGTGATGATTGTATTTCCTTCTCTCGACTTCCCTTGATCCAAAGCTATAGAGGACAAGTTTTTCGAAAGTCTTCGTAAATGGGCTTTTGCTTCCTGAAGGCTGAGATTTTGGGTTTCTTCAAGACAGTCTCTTTCTCTTTGTGCAGCTTCCTTCGTGTTTATTACTAATGGAGCTTTTTCTGAAACATTTATTTTTTCATCTTTGTGGAGACTTAGTACAGCTTCAGTTTCATCGATGTCTTCCCATTCGCTAGATGTTGATTCTGTAGAGTTTAATTTTGTTGGTCTCGGAGAAGTATTTTTGCATCTTTCTAGAGATTCAAACATTTCTCGAGATCGTGGAGATTCCAATTCTGAGAGATGTTTAAGGAGTGTATCGTTGACTTGTGAGAGTGACGTATGTGAGTCATCTGAGAGGATTTGTGTTTCCTCGTGTTGAGTATCTTCTTCCGTATCTGTAGAAGGTTCAGCGTACGTTCCTGGTGGTTTCCTGGTCCGAATTTTAATTCTGTCAGCTATTGTGCTGGTGTCAGTAGGAGTAACCTTGACTGGGGTTGCATAGTCGGGGTCGTCATTTTCCCCTTTTGTTATAGGAAAACAGGTGATGGGGTTCCTTGACAATGCATCTGCGTTGGTGTTAGTCTTGCCTTTTTTATAGGTTACTTTATAATCATATTCGGCTAGTTTTAGCCTCCATCTCATTAGACGTGATGTTGGATCCTTTACCGAATAAAGCCATTGTAGCGGCATGTGATCGGTGATTAGTGTGAACTTTTTCCCGTAAAGATAAGGTCTGAAGTAATTTACGGCATAAACTATTGCAAGGCATTCTTTTTCTGTTGTTGAATAATTTTTTTCTGCTGGATTTAGTATTCTTGACGCATAAGCAATGGGATGTTCTTGGCCATTTATTTCTTGTGATAATACGGCTCCTATTGCGTAATCTGATGCGTCTGTAGTGAGTAAGAATGGATTTTCAAAATGTGGACATTTCAAAATAGGTTCCTTGCATAGTTCATTTCGCAAGTCTTCAAAGCTAGACTGCTGTTCGTTCCCCCAAACAAAGGGTTTTCCTTTCTTTAATAACTCTGTCAAAGGTTTGGAGCGTTTGGCATAGTTGTCTATGAATCTTCTATAATATCCAGTTAGCCCTAAAAATTCTCTAATATTTTTAGCATTTTTTGGTACAGGAAAATTTTGTACTGCTTTTAGTTTTCTAGGATCTGGTTTTACACCTCCTTCTGCTAGAATATGTCCTAAATAAGTAACTTCCTTTTGTAGAAATTCACATTTGTCTGGTTGCAGGGAAAGTCCGTGGTCTTTGAGACGTCTTAACAGGCGTCTTACTTTAACTCCATGTTCTTCTAGAGAGCTTGAATAGATGACGATGTCGTCTAAATAAACGAATAATTCAATTCCCTGTAATCCGGTTAAAATATGGTCCATAACTCTTTGAAAAGTGGCTGGGGCATTCTTGAGCCCGAAAGGCATTCTCACATACTCGTAGTGACCGTTTGGTGTCGTAAAGGCCGTTTTTGGTTGGTCCTCGGGATCCATTCCAATTTGATGAAATCCGCTTGCTAAATCGAAACACGAGTAATACTGAGCACTGCCAAGTTTATCGAGAATTTCCGTTATACATGGGAGAGGATAGCTGTCTCCAATAGTTTTTTCGTTAAGTGCCCGATAATCAATCACCATTCTCCAGCGTTTATTTCCTTGCGAATCATCCTTTTTGGGTACTATCCAAAGTGGTGAATTGTATGGTGAATGTGATGGTTTAATTATGTCGTTTTTAAGTAGATCAGAAACTTGTTTTTTTATTTCTTCCTGGTGTATCGGAGGGTAACGGTATTGCCTGGTGTTGATAGGAATATCATCTATTGTAGGGATTGTGTGAGTAACTGTTGTTGTTTTCCCTAATTTATCTCCTGGAAGGTAGAATAGATCTGGAAATTCCTTTATAATATCCAGAACGTGTCGTTTTTCTTCTGTATTTAAATGATCTAATTTAAGACAATTTTTGATCCGAGAAATTCGATCTGTAGCTTGATTTTCATGTTTTTCGGAGCCAGAATCTGAAGAATATTCACATGAGTCCATTTGTAGAATTTCTTGAGCGTCTAGTTCAATTTCAATAGGATTTTCATTGGTGTTGGTGGCAATAGTGTAACATATGCCGTTCCTATTAGTAACGACAGTTTCTCCGATATATATGTCGGGGTGTGTCTTGATCCTAGGTAAATATCCTTCCGACACTCCTGTGTTTTTAATTTTAATAGGAATTTGCTTTTGGCATCGACCTTCAATTATCAATCGTGTTTTCTGGAGTTCTTTGGAGAGTGTTTCCATTTCTTGTTGGTTACTGAATCTGACAGGTCTTATGGGATTGTTACGTATACGTAACACTCGTCGAATCTTGAATAGAATTTGTCTCAATAGATAAGGGTGCCGACGGCTTCTCGAGAAATCTGTGGAGAAGTCATAACAGAATGAAACCAGGAGGCGAACAATGAGAGGATCCTTTTTTTTTTTCTCTCCTCTCTCTTTGTTCTTAGCACAATAAAATCCACATGACCACCACGTGGATTGAGTCTGGAAAATTTCTCGGTAGAAACCCGAAACTTTCTGAACTATAAACTTCCTAAACCCATAAAGTTGAGATGTCACTTGGCGAATTATCAGTTGGTTGCAAAACCCCCACCAGAAGGATTCCAAGGAAATTATAAGGAATCCTATTGTAAATCCCTACCCCTTAGCTGGGGCCCAATGAGAAAAACCAAAGATTAGGTTGTCCAATAAGGAACGATGGGTGATCTCTTTTGGAGAGGAGTAGCCCAAAACCTAAGCGAAATTATGACGATGAAAAGACAGTTCGACACATTCGATCACCAGATCCTTTAAGCAGTAGAGCTAAACTTGCATATCCGCGAAACTCGGTCGTGAATCGGTGCGTTGTGCGAACTTTAAACATTTTGTTATTTTTTGGATTTGAACCTCCAACCTAAGGGTTCGAGTTGTGACAAATAAAATAAACTTTCGAAAAGAAACTTTACCCGGTGTGTGTAAAAGTTATTTCGAAAAACCTGCACTCCCGTTACCAGAACCTGACTACCATCCAGGGCGACCAGCAACCAGGTCCAATCAAAGCAGCTCCAACCGAACTAGCTCCGATCGGATCACCCGTCTCCGGTCCCCAAAATCAACGGTACCAGCACCCAGACTCAAAAAGTAAGTGAAGGTTTTCCCCTACTAGCTCGATTATCTTCCTCGATTCTGATTCCTATTTCCATTTTTAAATTTCTATTTCGGGAATTATTCGCGAGTCAGCTAGCATCCCAAAGAAATTTCTACTATTTCAACTACTGTTTCTACTGCTATTTCTGGTACTATTTCGGCTACTATTTCAACTGTTGTTTCAACTACTATTTCTGCTACTACTTCAACTACCATTTCAATTATTATTTCTACTACCATTTCAACTACTATTTCAATTATTATTTCTACTATTTCAACTACTATTTCAATTATTATTTCTACTATTTCAACTACTATTTCAATTATTATTTCTACTACTATTTCGGCTACTATTTCAACTGTTGTTTCAACTACTATTTCTGCTACTACTTCAACTACCATTTCAATTATTATTTCTACTACCATTTCAACTACTATTTCAATTACTATTTCTACTACTATTTCAATTATTATTTCTACTATTATTTCAACTACTATTTCAATTATTATTTCTACTATTTCAACTACTACTTCAATTATTATTTCTACTACTATTTCAACTACTATTTCTGCTACTAATTCAACTACCACCTCAAAACTATTCCCCAACCTCTACCCCACTACCACAACGACTATTAATTCAATTTCAATTTCTATTTCTGTCTTGAAATACCAAATTTACCCCTAACACTGCCTTCATTTCAATTTCTAACACTAATCCGAACTTTATTTCTATTTCGATTTTTATTACCAATCATCTTGCCATTTTTCACATCAATTTAATTTCTAATCTTACTTCAATCGTTAATCATATTATTGTTTCAAATACTAATCCAATTCTAATCTGGTTCAATATTAATTTTATTCCTACCCTTATTTCTGATACTAATCCCATTTGAATACTGCGCCTATTTCTATAACACATATATATATATTAACCCAATTTCACCATTTATTCCGTTTGTTCCTTATTTTGATCTATTCTATTTCTGAGCAAACAGCCTGGAATTACCGGTTGTGCGCTCTCCATTCTATTTCCATTTTCTGAGCAAACAGCCTGGAATTACCGGTTGTGCGCTCTCCATTCTATTTCTATTTCCTGAGCAAACAGCCTGGAATTACCGGTTGCGCGCTCTCTATTCTTTTTCTACTTCTAAGCAAACAGCCTGGAATTACCGGTTGCGCGCTTTCTATTCTATTTCTACTTCTATTTCTATTTTTGAGCAAACAGCCTGGAATTACCGGTTGCGCGCTCTCTATTTCTATTTTCTGGACAAACAGCCTGGAATTACCGGTTGTGCGCTCCCTATTCTATTTCTATTTCTGAAGCAAACAGCCTGGAATTACCGGTTGCGCGCTCCCTATTTCTATTTCTATTTTCTGAGCAAATAGCCTGGAATTACCGGTTGTGCGCTCCCCATTCTATTTCCATTTTCTGAGCAAACAGCCTGGAATTACCGGTTGTGCGCTCTCCATTCTATTTCTATTTCCTGAGCAAACAGCCTGGAATTACCGGTTGCGCGCTCCCTATTCTATTTCTATTTCTGAAGCAAACAGCCTGGAATTACCGGTTGCGCGCTTTCTATTCTATTTCTACTTCTGTTTCTATTTTTTAGCAAACAGCCTGGAATTGCCGGTTGCGCGCTCCCTATTTCTATTTCTATTTTCTGAGCAAACAGCCTGGAATTACCGGTTGTGCGCTCCCCATTCTATTTCCATTTCCTGAGCAAACAGCCTGGAATTACCGGTTGTGCGCTCTCTATTCTATTTCTATTTCTATTTCTATTTCTAAGCAAACAGCCTGGAATTACCGGTTGCGCGCTCCCTATTCTATTTCCATTTCCGAGCAAACAGCCTGGAATTTCCGGTTGGCCCCCCTCGCTATCCCATTCCTAATTTTCACCGAACAGCCTGGAACTTCCGGTTCGTTCGTTCCTTCCTATTTCCGAGCAAACAGTCTAAAATTACCGGTTGTGCACTCCCCACTCTACCTCTACTTTCAGGAACCTTTAGGCGTACCTTTCTTCCCCCCCCCCCTTTTTACTTTTTCTTTCTTTTTTTTTTCTCTCTTCTTCTTTCATCTCACAACCGATTAGTCCGATTACTGTTATTTTATTTCTATCTCTTTTGGCATGCTCGTTTCTATTTTTCAGGAACTATTAACTGCTCTTGTTCTCTTCTTTTCCTCTGGGTTTCTGATCTAACTCCCTTGGTTTTTGGTTCGTCTAGTTGTTTTCTCTCGTAGCCTCATTCTTTGGATCAACCGGCATCGCAACTTCTGTCTTTCTCGCTCCCAACCATCCAACCCTAATAAATAGATTACCGTTTACCCCCTCTTTAGTGCCACAAAAGGGGAAACGGCCCTCTCAAACAGACCGCTCAGCCAAGAGGAGAGCAGCGTGGCTCCAGAGAAGGGGATTCGTGGCCATCCCCGACCGAACACCAGAGGGCGCAGAACAACGGGGTCCTGGAGCTAATCCGCCCCCCCCAGTTGCGGGCCTCCCCCCCGATTTTGGAGTCGGACGACTCGATCCAGGAGGTCCTGGTAGTGGGAAGGGTCCCGTCCCCTATCCGTCGTGTCGCTCCCAAACCTGCTCCTATCTCTGCTTCTACCCCTGTTCCTACTTCCGATTCCCCATCTGCTCCTGCCTCTGTTTCCGTCTCCACCCCCGCTCTTATCTCCGTTTCTACCCCTGTTCCTACTTCCGGTTCCTCATCTGCTCCTGCCTCTGTTTCCGTTTCCACCCCTCCTCCTATCTCCGCTTCTACCCCTGTTCCTACTTCCGGTTCCTCATCTGCTCCTGTCTCTGTTTCCGTTTCCACCCCTTCTCCCCTCCCAAATCCAGGTCCAGCTCCCATCCTAGTTCGAATCCCCCTTACTCCATCCTTGGTCCCCATTATTACTCCAACTCCCCCAGTTCCTTCCACTTCCGCTTCCACCTCTGCTTCAACTTCCGGTCCCAGCATTCCACCCCCTTCCTACAACACCCTCTATCCCGAGGACAGGCATTATAAAATTTTTCCTGGGCCCCCTCCCACTCCGGGAAACAGAAACTTTGAGGAGGACGAACTCTCCGAGGTCTCCCATTACGAGATTCGTATAAAACGGGGGACCTTGTTGAGGAGAAGCCTTTTCAGGTTGCTGAACGCCTCCAGGTTGGATCGGATCCGGTTCCGGATAAAGGGGGGAGTCACCCGTTATTACACGGTGGCGTATTTCAAGGATCATTTAGGGACCAATGACGAATACTGTATTCTGGATCATTTTGAGTTTTGAGGAAAAGGAAGAACTACGTTGAACGACCCTTTTGTGTACCGAACCTAAGAACGATTATTTTTGTAAATGCATGTTTATATACAGGACTCAACAGGCTTACCAATTGTTTGATTCCGACCATTTCCTATCCCTGGATCGATATTTCGCTATCGATCCAAAAATGGAAGCCAAGTCTTGAGTTGCTCTCGAATTACCATTCGAAACCCCAACTTTAAACGTAACAAATTGGGGGCTCGTCCGGGATCGTTGGAATCAAGCAATAACTGACCACTATCCTCCTCCCTTTCTGTTTAGGTCAGGTTATGGAAAGCCCATTAGATTTATCTGAATATTATGAGTCAGAGTGCCCTCCGCCCAGAAAATATCACAATCTTCAATCGATCAAAGAAACCGACGAATATCTATTAGCCGACAAAAAGGAAAGAAGGAATGGAAAATCCAGCGCACGGAAGTAACGCGGACCCGCCTAATCCTCATGGTCTGGGAAACCTAAACGTGCGAGACCTGGCGGCCGGTCTAGAACCTCATAACTTCTTCCCTTCGAGCCAACTCGTTAGCGTCAAGGATGCTGCGGATTGCGTTCCAAAATTTAACGGCAAAAACATCCCCTTTATGCAGTTCGTTGAGGGATGCGACGAAGCCCTTAAGATGTTATCTAAAAGGGAAGCCGAACCCCAGTTAGTAAAATACATTAGGAGAAAAATAATAGAAGACGCGAGAACCAGCATTCAGGGTCAGGATTTTCAAACAGTGCCCGCACTGGTGAAATTTATGAAGGAGCTTTACGCTCCTGGAAAATGCGTAGGGCAATTACAGGCCGAATTAATGTTACTGTATCAAAAAGATAGCGAATTAGTTATTGACTTTGCGAACCGAATGAAAACCATCGCGAAAGAAATGAAAGATTTGCATTTGACGGAAAATAATTTAGAAACCGACCCCGAATTCATAAATGCGTTAAACTCGTCTATGTTAAAAGTTTTCCGTAGAGGAGTGAAAACGCAAATTCGGCAAGAACTAGGGACACCTGGTGATCTAGATGCGTCAATAAAAAAGGCTATACTTATAGAAAAGGAATTAGATCAGATAGCGCAAGTTAGAAGATTAGCGAAACCCACCCCTATCAAACCAAAGGAAAGTAAAGTGAATATAGTGCAATCGCAACCTACAACTTCCGCGCCGAACGACGGTAAGACCATAATAATCTGCCAAATTTGTAAAAAACGAGGTCACGAAGCCGACAAGTGTTTCCGTTTGTCGATTCCGACTTGCCAGTTGTGCAAGAAACGCGGACACGAAGCCGACAAATGTTTTTCGAAAATCAGCTCCTCTAATAACCAAAATTCTTCCCCTTCTAACCCTATTAATTCTAGAAACCAAACTCCGATACCCGAGTGCAGGTATTGCAAAAATAAAGGACACACAATCGAGGAGTGTCGAAAAAGGGCATATAATAACGCGCAAAAACAATCGGGAAACGGTCAGGATCCCTCTGTGAAGAGCGCACAGCAGGGACCCACTCAAACCCAACGCTCTCTGATGACGATGGGTGCGAGCGACGAAATTCGTTCGGAAAGCGATTCGTCAGAATAGCTCATGTTAACTTAGCACATAAATCCGAGTCACCAACCATCAACCTCAGTTGCAAAGAGTTGCGAAAACCGATAATTATGATGTTAGACACGGGAGCAGGTCCAAACATTATTAAGGAAATGTTTGTTCCTAAAAATGTTCCCGTTAACACAAACAAAATTATCCGGTTAAAAGGAATAACCAATAATTTTGTAACTACAAAAAGAGAGGTTAAATTGAACATCGAAGATTATAACACCCCTTTTAATATTGTACCGGATGATCTCCCAATAGACACTGCAGGAATTATCGGTACCGAATTTTTCGAAACCACCCGAGCGAATATTAACTATTCAAAAGGGCAGTTAGAAATCGGAGAAGGGACAATACCTTTTGAGAGGCAGGAAAGTATTTGTATCGCAGCTAGAACAAAAACAATACTTTTCGCCAGGGTTTTAAACCCCGAATTGTCCGAAGGATACCTCCCTCGTTTCGAGATAGGACCGGGAATTTATTCTGGTAACTGTATTGTAAAAAATTATCATGGCAAGGTTTACTTCCCTGTAACCAACGCGAGGGAAGAAGAAATTTTCGTAAAAATTCCGACTTTGAAACTTTTTGAATTCGAGGAATACACGCCCCTGCAAAGGGATTCCCCCACTACCCACCACAGACCAATTCTCAATTTTGACAAAGTAGATAAAAATAGGACGTCAGAGGTAAAGGAATTACTCTGTTTAGACCATTTAAGTGACGATGACCGAAAACATGTGGAAAACCTCATTAGCTTAAGCCACGATAGATTCCACTTGCCAGAAGATAAGTTAGAATCTACTACCGCGATAGAACACGAAATACCTACCGTAGACGAAATACCGATAAATACGCGACAGTATAGGTTCCCACAAATTCATAAAGACGAGATAAACCGTCAGGTAAAAGAGTTATTAGACAATGGGATAATTAGCCATTCTAATTCTCCCTACAACACTCCCGTATGGATTGTCCCTAAGAAAGCAGATTCTCAGGGCAATAAAAGATGGAGAATGGTGTTAGATTTTAGGGCCCTGAACGATAAAACAATAGGGGATGCTTATCCCCTGCCAAACATTGTAGAAATATTGGATCAATTAGGCGGAGCGAAATACTTCTCAGTATTCGACTTGGCGTCTGGTTTCCATCAAATCAGAATGAGTCAGAGGCACAATAAATACCGTACTATGGGCAGACGTCCATAGTAAATTGACCGAGGTTTTCAAATTTAATAAAACTAAAATTATAATTTGCAAAGGCCAAGTGAAAATACCGTCTAAGAATCAGAGAGATGAAATTCTCAAAGAGTACCACTCCACGCCTGTAGGTGGACATAGGGGAGTTTCAAGAACTTTCAACAGAATCAGGCAAAATTTCTATTGGAACCAAATGAAAGACGACATACGGAACTACATTAATCAATGTTTACACTGCCAGTTAAAAAAATTAGTAAGGGTCAAAACTAAACAACCCATGATCATTACAGACACACCCGGTACGTCGTTCGAAAAGATCGCTATGGATATCGTGGGTCCCCTACCCATCACCCCTAAAAAGCACGAGTACGTTTTAACGATTCAAGATCAATTAACCAAATACGGTTTAGCGATTCCTTTAATAAATGCCACTGCTTCTAGCATAGCCGAAGCTTTTGTGAAAAATTTTATCTGCACATTCGGTTCACCGAAGGCAGTATTAACAGATCAAGGAAGGAATTTTCTCAGCGAGTTACTTCGCAATATAGCAAAAATTTTTAAAATCAAACAATTTAAGACCACCGCATTTCATCCCCAATCTAACGGGTCTCTAGAGAGATCGCACCTACCTCTAGTAGAATACCTAAAACAATATGTAAAAAAGGGTACAGATTGGGATGAACTGCTACCTCTAGCCATGTTCAATTACAATACCTGTGTTCATGAAGGGACAAAGCACACCCCCTACGAGTTAGTTTTTGGGAAAATCGCTAAATTGCCCTCATCTATGCCCCTACCTGAAAATGATAAGGTCCCTACCTACGATGGGTACCTGAAAAATTTATTGACCCAACTTCATACCCTGCAACAAATAGCGAAAGAAAATCTAATTAATGCAAAAAAAAGATCTAAATTGAATTACGACAAGCGAATTAACCCACAAATCTTCAAACTCAAGGACCTTGTTTATTTGATGAAAGGGAATAAGGAGGGTAAATTGGCCGATCCTTACACAGGACCCCATGAAGTAATTGAAGTTTTTGAAAATGGCAATGTCCGCATTAAAATGGGAAAAGGAACAAGAGTAGTCCACTCAAATCGATTAAGATTAAAACCTAAAAATGCAAGACCTATGAACTAAACATCTACTCTTGTTCACTTTCAGTGGGATTGCCACACTTAATGACACTAAGTGTCATAGCGAGTGTCTTGGTCGGATTCCACCCAGTCAGAGGAATCATCGGGTACGATTGCGGCACGAAAGTGAACAACGTATCGACGCTATCCCTTTTAAACATAGGAGATTGTAATATCGGCAGCGATAATGTAAATGTTTCCAAAGTTTTTGTACAAGTGCTCCAAATAAACGAATTTAGCCAGGTAAAGGTCATCCAATGCAAGGTTGAAATCGATAGAATCATAAAGAGATGCGGCATGTTTTCGCATTCAATGGATGTAAACAACGGAAAATACGCGTACTTAGAGGAGGTAAGCAGAGACAACTGTGTAAAGATGCATCATTACGGAAGATACTACATCGGGAACACGGAAATCGTAGGATTGAAGGCAAACCAAAGCGCAACGAGACCAGTAACACTAGCTGGATCTTTAACCAACGAGGGCGAATGCGAAGGAGTCGCCTATTCCGATCCGTTTGGAAGCTGGACTGACGTTTACGTGTCCGCTTCCGTAACAATAACACTACGGGAATATTACACGCCAGTGGAGCTTGACTCCAACAAGATTTTCCTGAAGACTGGACTAAGATGCCAATTTAACGAAGGGAGCTGCGTGGACATTGAAGGCGGAGACACCTATTGGAACGTAGTACCAATAGGCGATTGTAAATTCGACAAATATGGAGTTTTGTACGAAGGATATGTGAACAAAATCAGCAACGACGATGAAAAGGAGAAGGTCCTCTATTCGTTAGAAGAAGGAGATATTACCTTCACCCTCGCAAGGAAAACATCGATTGTGGTTTGCGGATATGCCATCTACCAAACCGAGCACCCAAAGCTACTCATCTTTGAAACCAGGATGGGAGAGGTATTTTTAAAGAAAGCGAAAATCGACGTTACGAATCTGGACATGTTTACTTACGTAAATTCTAAATTTATTTACGTAGAGAGACACATAAGGACGCAGATGAAGCAACTATATCGAGATGTTATCGGCCAACAATGCGAAGTGGAGCAACAAATGTTAAAAACCGCCCTGAGCACAGCTTCCTTGATGCCTGACTCCTTCGCCTACCAGGTAATGAAAGGACCGGGATACATGGCAGTACCAAGCGGAGAGGTCGTGTATATAGTAAAATGCATACCCGTAGAAGTCCAGCTACTACACCTGGGCGAATGTTACAACCAATTGCCCGTGAGAAAGGGAAACGAGACACATTTTCTCACCCCTAAGACTCACATATTACTAAAAACTGGGACGCCAACCGCATGCAACCACATTCTGCCATCGATGTACCTATTCGAAGAAGGATGGTATAAAATGATGCCGAAACCCGTGGAAAGTTTGGCACCAGAAATTATACGCCCAGCCACCAAACCGAAATGGCAGTATAAGAATCCTGGATCTCTTGCCACCAGCGGAATTTACTCCGAACAAGGTCTAACTGCGCTACGCGACCACATCATGTTCCCTGCGGAAGAACCTGCCGTACTTCGAAGCGTCGCCAGAGGAATTATGGGCCACCCCACACCAATCCAAGGAGGATCCATCACGAATCTATTCGATGAAAATGCTTTCAGTAGGATGACCGATAGAATCTGGTCTAAATTTATGAAATTCGGAACATTTAGCGCAGGAATCATTAGTCTAATGATTATTTTTAAGTTAATCAAAGTGATCGTAGATACTATTATACACGGTTACGCGCTGCACACCGTATATGGATGGTCGTTGAAATTAATCGGAGCGATTTGGAGTTCTGTAACTCATTTATTATTAGTATTAGGTAGAAATTCAGGCAATATCCCTGAAGTTAACGATAACCCAACTGTAAGATTATCGACTGTTCGAAACGAAGAATTGCAACAAGTAGAGAGTCGCCCTTCAAGTAGCCCCTCACTCTATCCAAGCATCCCTTCAGCGCCGCAAAAGTCAGGGAATGAAACCCAGCTTTCATTCGCTATCAAACCATAAGCCGCTTGTAGTCTCTTATTTTAAATCCCCATACGACCATTTTTTGCTTCAGATGCCTGTAACCAGTAAACTAGATCAACCCATGGAGGTAGGAGAATTTTACGGACCCGTAGACGGTGTTTCGCCCTACGAAAACCAAAAGGCGTACCAGAAGCTTTTTAGATTAAGGTGTCACAAACTACCCTACGGAAGAACCGTATACTATCACATGTATTCACATAAAAGAATCTGCGAAGAGTGTTACACGCGTAGATTTCTAGACCGCGCGACAGAATTTCGAGCACTAAGCGAGGTGCATTTCGTGATAAAAAAGGGGAACGGAGCTCCACTATGTTGGATCTGTTTGAGATATATCCTAGTGATAAGGAAAGCAGTAAATTGTCTCGATTGCATCGAAGAATATATAGAAAATGAAAACCACAATTTCCTTAAAGAGACACAAGTTGTGCGACGCTGGGGATGGGAAAATTAAACGAGAACATATAATATCAATGCACATCTCATATACTATCATTACTAAATTCTATGCTCCTTATCTTTACCCCTGTTTCTTTACTTCTACTACTGTTGCTTATTCTTCTACCTTATTATTTTTTTTTATATACTTCTTTTTCAACTTATTCACACTACTTACCTCCTACCTTCGCTTAATGTTGTTTCATGAATTAGTTACATATTGATAAGGGCAATTAATTTCGCTGCTTTTAGATGACAGAAAATTTTACCAAACCCGCGCCATTTGAACCAGGCAAGGAGTTGTACCCTGTGCATTATTATCGATACCAGGTGATCGAAGGACGGTACCTCGCGGAAGCTGACGACTATTTATGCGAGGATTGCCATTTCTATTTTAAAAAACGCACGGAATTTATAACAAGAAAATACAAAAAAATCATTAAACACCAGCTTCTTCGAAGCGATCTGCGCATAAAGTGCAGCGAATGCAACCGAGACCTAGGACGTTTAAAACCACCGTGCGAACAATGTAAGCAAATTTACCATGCGCAGCCAAACCAACTAAGAACAAAGAAATTTGCAATTGTATCCCTTCACGTTGAAACTCCATAACAAAAAGAGAGAAAAAGGAAGAAAATATATATATGATTTTATATGTGTGTGTTTATTTTACAACCAACCATAATTTTCCTTTATGTAAACATAGTGAATTCCCCTTTCTTTTACTCTTCTTTCTTTCTTTCTTTCTCTCTTTTCCTTATTTTCTCGACTCATGTATACGTCGACTATAATGTATTACTTTATGTTATATACTACTTAATACTATACACCACCTTATGCTAGCTTGTACCCAATACTATCTCGTACCGCTTTACGCTTTATACCTACTCTTTACTACCTTACCTGGGAATAGGGTAGGTACATTTTAAACGCACTGGTTACCCGAAGGGCAAGTATTAATGTAAGCTTCTCTCCAAAAATCGTTCCTTATTTTCATTTTTTATTTTTCGCCATATGATTTCGTTCCTCCTCATATGCCAAAAAAAAAAGGGGGAAGGTGTTACGTATACGTAACACTCGTCGAATCTTGAATAGAATTTGTCTCAATAGATAAGGATGCCGACGGCTTCTCGAGAAATCTGTGGAGAAGTCATAACAGAATGAAACCAGGAGGCGAACAATGAGAGGATCCTTTTTTTTTTTTCTCTCCTCTCTCTTTGTTCTTAGCACAATAAAATCCACATGACCACCACGTGGATTGAGTCTGGAAAATTTCTCGGTAGAAACCCGAAACTTTCTGAACTATAAACTTCCTAAACCCATAAAGTTGAGATGTCACTTGGCGAATTATCAGTTGGTTGCAAAACCCCCACCAGAAGGATTCCAAGGAAATTATAAGGAATCCTATTGTAAATCCCTACCCCTTAGCTGGGGCCCAATGAGAAAAACCAAAGATTAGGTTGTCCAATAAGGAACGATGGGTGATCTCTTTTGGAGAGGAGTAGCCCAAAACCTAAGCGAAATTATGACGATGAAAAGACAGTTCGACACATTCGATCACCAGATCCTTTAAGCAGTAGAGCTAAACTTGCATATCCGCGAAACTCGGTCGTGAATCGGTGCGTTGTGCGAACTTTAAACATTTTGTTATTTTTTGGATTTGAACCTCCAACCTAAGGGTTCGAGTTGTGACAAATAAAATAAACTTTCGAAAAGAAACTTTACCCGGTGTGTGTAAAAGTTATTTCGAAAAACCTGCACTCCCGTTACCAGAACCTGACTCCATCCAGGGCGACCAGCAACCAGGTCCAATCAAAGCAGCTCCAACCGAACTAGCTCCGATCGGATCACCCGTCTCCGGTCCCCAAAATCAACGGTACCAGCACCCAGACTCAAAAAGTAAGCGAAGGTTTTCCCCTACTAGCTCGATTATCTTCCTCGATTCTGATTCCTATTTCCATTTTTAAATTTCTATTTCGGGAATTATTCGCGAGTCAGCTAGCATCCCAAAGAAATTTCTACTATTTCAACTACTGTTTCTACTGCTATTTCTGGTACTATTTCGGCTACTATTTCAACTGTTGTTTCAACTACTATTTCTGCTACTACTTCAACTACCATTTCAATTATTATTTCTACTACCATTTCAACTACTATTTCAATTATTATTTCTACTATTTCAATTATTATTTCTACTATTTCAATTATTATTTCTACTATTTCAACTACTATTTCAATTATTATTTCTACTACTATTTCGGCTACTATTTCAACTGTTGTTTCAACTACTATTTCTGCTACTACTTCAACTACCATTTCAATTATTATTTCTACTACCATTTCAACTACTATTTCAATTACTATTTCTACTACTATTTCAATTATTATTTCTACTATTATTTCAACTACTATTTCAATTATTATTTCTACTATTTCAACTACTACTTCAATTATTATTTCTACTACTATTTCAACTACTATTTCTGCTACTAATTCAACTACCACCTCAAAACTATTCCCCAACCTCTACCCCACTACCACAACGACTATTAATTCAATTTCAATTTCTATTTCTGTCTTGAAATACCAAATTTACCCCTAACACTGCCTTCATTTCAATTTCTAACACTAATCCGAACTTTATTTCTATTTCGATTTTTATTACCAATCATCTTGCCATTTTTCACATCAATTTAATTTCTAATCTTACTTCAATCGTTAATCATATTATTGTTTCAAATACTAATCCAATTCTAATCTGGTTCAATATTAATTTTATTCCTACCCTTATTTCTGATACTAATCCCATTTGAATACTGCGCCTATTTCTATAACACATATATATATATTAACCCAATTTCACCATTTATTCCGTTTGTTCCTTATTTTGATCTATTCTATTTCTGAGCAAACAGCCTGGAATCACCGGTTGTGCGCTCGCTATTCCATTCCTAACCTTGACCGAACAGCCTGGAACTTCCGGTTCGTTCGTTCCTTTCCATTCCCAAGCAAACAGCCTGGAATTACCGGTTGTGCGCTCTCTATTCTATTTCTATTTCTATTTCTATTTCTGAGCAAACAGCCTGGAATTACCGGTTGCGCGCTCTCTATTTCTATTTCTATTTCCTGAGCAAACAGCCTGGAATTACCGGTTGCGCGCTCCCTATTCTATTTCCATTTTCTGAGCAAACAGCCTGGAATTACCGGTTGTGCGCTCTCCATTCTATTTCTATTTCCTGAGCAAACAGCCTGGAATTACCGGTTGCGCGCTCCCTATTCTATTTCTATTTCTGAAGCAAACAGCCTGGAATTACCGGTTGCGCGCTTTCTATTCTATTTCTATTTCTATTTCTATTTTCTGAGCAAACAGCCTGGAATTACCGGTTGTGCGCTCTCCATTCTATTTCCATTTTCTGAGCAAACAGCCTGGAATTACCGGTTGTGCGCTCTCCATTCTATTTCTATTTCCTGAGCAAACAGCCTGGAATTACCGGTTGCGCGCTCTCTATTCTTTTTCTACTTCTAAGCAAACAGCCTGGAATTACCGGTTGCGCGCTTTCTATTCTATTTCTACTTCTATTTCTATTTTTGAGCAAACAGCCTGGAATTACCGGTTGCGCGCTCTCTATTTCTATTTCTATTTTCTGGACAAACAGCCTGGAATTACCGGTTGTGCGCTCCCTATTCTATTTCTATTTCTGAAGCAAACAGCCTGGAATTACCGGTTGCGCGCTCCCTATTTCTATTTCTATTTTCTGAGCAAATAGCCTGGAATTACCGGTTGTGCGCTCCCCATTCTATTTCCATTTTCTGAGCAAACAGCCTGGAATTACCGGTTGTGCGCTCTCCATTCTATTTCTATTTCCTGAGCAAACAGCCTGGAATTACCGGTTGCGCGCTCCCTATTCTATTTCTATTTCTGAAGCAAACAGCCTGGAATTACCGGTTGCGCGCTTTCTATTCTATTTCTACTTCTATTTCTATTTTTGAGCAAACAGCCTGGAATTGCCGGTTGCGCGCTCCCTATTTCTATTTCTATTTTCTGAGCAAACAGCCTGGAATTACCGGTTGTGCGCTCCCCATTCTATTTCCATTTCCTGAGCAAACAGTCTGGAATTACCGGTTGTGCGCTCTCTATTCTATTTCTATTTCTATTTCTATTTCTAAGCAAACAGCCTGGAATTACCGGTTGCGCGCTCCCTATTCTATTTCCATTTCCGAGCAAACAGCCTGGAATTTCCGGTTGGCCCCCCTCGCTATCCCATTCCTAATTTTCACCGAACAGCCTGGAACTTCCGGTTCGTTCGTTCCTTCCTATTTCCGAGCAAACAGTCTAAAATTACCGGTTGTGCACTCCCCACTCTACCTCTACTTTCAGGAACCTTTAGGCGTACCTTTCTCCCCCCCCCCCCTTTTTACTTTTTCTTTCTTTTTTTTTTCTCTCTTCTTCTTTCATCTCACAACCGATTAGTCCGATTACTGTTATTTTATTTCTATCTCTTTTGGCATGCTCGTTTCTATTTTTCAGGAACTATTAACTGCTCTTGTTCTCTTCTTTTCCTCTGGGTTTCTGATCTAACTCCCTTGGTTTTTGGTTCGTCTAGTTGTTTTCTCTCGTAGCCTCATTCTTTGGATCAACCGGCATCGCAACTTCTGTCTTTCTCGCTCCCAACCATCCAACCCTAATAAATAGATTACCGTTTACCCCCTCTTTAGTGCCACAAAAGGGGAAACGGCCCTCTCAAACAGACCGCTCAGCCAAGAGGAGAGCAGCGTGGCTCCAGAGAAGGGGATTCGTGGCCATCCCCGACCGAACACCAGAGGGCGCAGAACAACGGGGTCCTGGAGCTAATCCGCCCCCCCCCCCAGTTGCGGGCCTCCCCCCCGATTTTGGAGTCGGACGACTCGATCCAGGAGGTCCTGGTAGTGGGAAGGGTCCCGTCCCCTATCCGTCGTGTCGCTCCCAAACCTGCTCCTATCTCTGCTTCTACCCCTGTTCCTACTTCCGATTCCCCATCTGCTCCTGCCTCTGTTTCCGTCTCCACCCCCGCTCTTATCTCCGTTTCTACCCCTGTTCCTACTTCCGGTTCCTCATCTGCTCCTGCCTCTGTTTCCGTTTCCACCCCTCCTCCTATCTCCGCTTCTACCCCTGTTCCTACTTCCGGTTCCTCATCTGCTCCTGTCTCTGTTTCCGTTTCCACCCCTTCTCCCCTCCCAAATCCAGGTCCAGCTCCCATCCTAGTTCGAATCCCCCTTACTCCATCCTTGGTCCCCATTATTACTCCAACTCCCCCAGTTCCTTCCACTTCCGCTTCCACCTCTGCTTCAACTTCCGGTCCCAGCATTCCACCCCCTTCCTACAACACCCTCTATCCCGAGGACAGGCATTATAAAATTTTTCCTGGGCCCCCTCCCACTCCGGGAAACAGAAACTTTGAGGAGGACGAACTCTCCGAGGTCTCCCATTACGAGATTCGTATAAAACGGGGGACCTTGTTGAGGAGAAGCCTTTTCAGGTTGCTGAACGCCTCCGGGTTGGATCGGATCCGGTTCCGGATAAAGGGGGGAGTCACCCGTTATTACACGGTGGCGTATTTCAAGGATCATTTAGGGACCAATGACGAATACTGTATTCTGGATCATTTTGAGTTTTGAGGAAAAGGAAGAACTACGTTGAACGACCCTTTTGTGTACCGAACCTAAGAACGATTATTTTTGTAAATGCATGTTTATATACAGGACTCAACAGGCTTACCAATTGTTTGATTCCGACCATTTCCTATCCCTGGATCGATATTTCGCTATCGATCCAAAAATGGAAGCCAAGTCTTGAGTTGCTCTCGAATTACCATTCGAAACCCCAACTTTAGACGTCACAGGATCGTTTATAGAAACCATTGTTCCATGGTGGAAAGAAAGTTCTGCTTCTTCTTGCTGGAGTAGTGCAGCGCCTATTATTCCGTCCCCTGGAATGTTTAATCCTTTATAAACGTGGAAAATTCCATCAATGTTGTTAACTCTTAGGATGATTGTCCCCTCGGTATACTCAGGTTCTTGGGTAATGCCGTGGACTTCTCTAATTTCATAGTCTATGATATGTATGGGTTTTGAAAGAGCATGATAATTAATAAGGTTGATTGATGATCCTGAATCCAAAATAAATTCCCCATATCCCCTTTTTAGTTGAGGAACTTGTGCTCTTATTTTTGCGATGACTCCTTCCTTGAGTAAGCATCTTTTCCTGGGTTCCTTTGCATAAGTGTTACGGGTTTGTTTCCGAGTCTCGGAGGGTCTTCGTGGCGACCGCGCTCGTAGTTTAAAGAAACAGGTGAAGGTTCCCTTGAAGTCGCTGGCGTTCTATTAGGACTTCTATTGCGATTGTAAGGATTGTAATTACAATGCATTGGATCGTGTCCCTTTTTGCCGCAGTAAGCGCAAAAATGTTTATTCACATCTAGATATTTGGGATATCTTCTGAGTAATTTTGGTGGTTCCTCAGTTTGAAGTGAGGGTCCATTTCCCTTTTGTTTGTACGTGTTATTTGGAAAATTATTTTGACTCAATGGACTTTGTCCAATTGCTGTTAAAATCATTGAAGAGAGTTTGTCCACGATTTTCTTTTCTCTTTTATTTTCATCTGAGTCATCAGAATCGCTTGAATCATCACGGCTATGTCTCTTAAAGCGATGTCTTCGATATTTCCGTGAGCTGGGCTTGTAGCGGTGTTCCTTTTCAGCTTCGTCACTGTCGGATTCGGTTACATCCGAAAGGTCTCTTGCTGCTCTTGCTCTGTTTTTCCAAGCACGTGCTTCCTCATCCACTTCGTCGAAGGCTTTTTGGATGTCGGTAAATTTGCGTGCTCGAAAAACTGTGTAATAGCGTCGCGGTAATCCTCGGAGAAAATTCAAAATGATGGATTCGTTGAAATTTTCGAGAACGTGTTCTCGAGCATTTTCTTTGTATTCATTTTCAATCGCTGCCTTCGTATCTCTGAATAATTTGTTTGTTCTTGAAATGTATTGTGTTATGTCTTCGTGATTTCTTATTTTTAACCGTGATATTTCTCCTTGGTAGTGATTAAAATCTTTTCCCGATGAAAATTTCTTATTCAGTACAGTGATAAATTCCTGAGTCGTGGAAAATTTATTTCCAAGTATGATGTTCTTTGCAGTCCCAGTTAATTTGCTTTTTAATATTTCCAGGAAGCATGCCTCGTCATCTTCGGTGACAAATTTGGCGGCGACTTTTATTTGTCGTAAAAATTTTGAAAGTGAATCGGTCGTGCCGTTGTATGTATCAATTAGACTTGTGGTGGTTATCAACTGATTTCCTTGTCTAGTGACGCGATTGCTTTCCTCTAGTGACTCTATTAAACGCCGGATACTTTCGTCGGCCATTTTGAAAGCAAATTGCACCCTTTTTCCTTTTACAATTTAAATGAATGCGAATTCCTTTCTTTCGATGTTGCACAATCGGCAAGTTTTGCAAAGATTGAGAAAGAAAAGCAAAGTAAAATAAAAGAAAGCTGAGAGAGAATTAAAAGAGATATATATATATATACACGAGCGTCTGAGGTTTCAAGGATATAGGTGTCGAGCCGAACAAGGAAATGCGTATACTCAATATTGCATTTCTTGCGACTCTAGATAGGTAAAAGGAGTGAGGTAGATACAAAGTCTCTACACCCCTTTATGTGCCCAAAAATATAGCGGGAAAGAGTATATGCAAAGTATCTCTATCCGTTTATACTTCGGAGGAAGTTGGAAATCACGCCTTTAATTCGTACACATTGAACATGGAAATACAAACTCATATGTGGCGTCTCAAAGGTGTGAAAAGTCTCATGTGCTCATGTACAAACAATATCACTTCTTTAAATGCCTGCTTATCTCTGCATAAGGTAAGGATGTATAGGAATGGTATGTGGATGAGAGGAAACACAAGAAAGAACAAGTATACTCAATATCAAGTTCCTTCCGGTTTTAGATAGGTAGAGGTACTACAGAAACAACGGTATCCTCAAGATTCGATGCTCTGGTACCTTCTTATAAAAAGGATAATTATGTATTCAAAATGCCGAGTTCAGTAGAACAAAGACTCTGAGTCAGCTAAATACATACGGAGAAAATTTGTAGTGCAGTGATAAGAGCCAAATATTTATTTATGTGATTAGGGAAAAAAAAAAAAAAATTTTATAATTTCTTTCGCGATCTTGGTATCCCACCGCTGTCACCAGTTCTGTTACGTACCGACTCTATATGAGTGGGTGCGTATATGCTCAACCTCTACTACCTCTACAACCTCTACTCTGATATCGCGTAAGCGATACTCTTCCGTATGAGATATCTCCGAGTATAGTAGGACTGACCATGCACGTATTACTTGAGCGGCTAAGGAATACGGGTGGCGGGATACTTGCACCTTAAAGTACTAAAGTACACCTTGCTGAAAGTGATTAGAACATTGAAAGAATGATTCGGAAAATAAGGGGTTTAATTTAGATTAAATATCTTATTAGTATTTATTATTCTTGAAAACTTACAACTGTGAATAATACAAATAGAACGTAATTTCGATGATTTGACTCTAACGGCTTATATTCTGTTTCCTACGTGTACAAAGAATATAAGTCCCTTTTACTTGCTTTATGATCGACTTTTGGAATTTAATAGAAAAGAATGTAACTTGGGTGAGAGAGTGGGTCTTCCTCAGGAGCTTGGGTTTACTAAGCGGTCAGCGGCCTAATAGGTTCTTCCTTGTACGGATCCAACAGGAAGACTGACAATAGATAATACTCAGCACGCGTGACGTTCTTATGTGTGCCAGGCGTGCCTACCCGATGGGTGCGCTACGTCTATAAGCTATCGGCAGAGGATAGTCGTACAAAGACAAACGGTTAGTGGACGAGCCCCTTACACCGAGCTTGCCTAAGACCAGACTCTCTGAAAAGTAGTGATTTGCCTGATATTTATACAGTCAAATTGAGTGGGGGTCGAAAAGTTAATAATTGATTCTGGGGGGCACATGTACATGGAGTGTACATGTGTGTTCCTATATTCTTTGTAGATAAGCAGCTGACTATGCTGGAGGTGAATGACAGAGGTGTATGACACATGTGCTGCGTTTGCAAAAGATGTGTTCTTGACTGTTTCATGCTTGCTTCGAGATTGCTTATATCTTAATGATAGATCTTATGATAAATTATAACGAAAGGAAGTATTTTAATAATGAGCCATTTTGGTTCGTAACAGAACTTTGTCGGGCCCCGAACCCAAACGATAAGCAATAAATATCTTACAATTTAATTTATTTTTACCGCATTATGAATTAATAAAGATCAGATTACAAAATAATGATATGAATAATTATACATCATACTCAAACATCTGAATTGTTCGGGGCCCAACAAGTTCAATACCGGTTCTAATCAGGTAAACAGAAAAAATTATTTCCGTTTTATAATTAGTTCGTCTTAACATAATGGAAAAAACGAGCTTGTCTAATGTTATTGGATTTCACAACTTTTGTAGAGAGATCCCTTTTCATACATGAACTTGTCTTGACTTTTTTGCACCAGAGGTGTTTTTTTAGGGGGATTTGTCTCCTTTTTGTAAATATTATTATTATTATCGGCTTTATATCTCGAGATAATATTAATTTACAGTAAAATTAAAGCTGTGTTCATAAAAACGCGCCTCAACTTGATTTTATAAAATTTAATTTTGGCGCGTTTAATAAAGTGTACTAAAATCACAGACGAGGTACTGTACCTCGTCTGTGCTAAAATATAGACGGCCCTGGGCGTGACGTCTGTACGGCAGCATCTGAATGCCTAAAGGCGTAGCAAACCGATGAGCCGTCACTGGGCGACAGAATTCGTTTGAGTGTGTACGTAGGTTCAAGCTGTGTATATACACAACGTGTATCCGCTATTTTTCATGTGCCCGCACCTAGTTCGGTCGAGAAAAGATACACGTTAGCGCTCGCTCCCAATTCATACATGAACTTGTCTCGAGACACTACCGTGTCTCCTGATAATACAGAGATAGTATCTACGTAGATAAAATCGCAGGCTATAAATCTTTCTGGTTGCAAATGCACCTTTCATACCTAATCATGGTTCTAGAAAGTAACTAAGTGTTGTTAAACAAGTGCATTAGTTTTACAAATTGGTCTTCATAAATTAGTAGACAATCGGTCGCTAAAAATTAATTTTTCGGTCCCACTATTATCTTGTTGAAAAAAATATTATTTAAATAATACTATTTCTACCGAAGGTGTCAAAAGACACCTTTTTTCATCATCTCAGTTTTTGTCATCAACAAAGGTATTGAAAACGAAAAATGTATTTTATTTAACCCATTACCCGCCACAATTCAAAAATATTTAAAAAAATTAAGTTAACTGTATAATAATATTCATACTAACCAGCTGGAACTATTTTTGCCATAATTGTTGTTGTTTTTACTCAAACATACAAATTTTATTTTAAATTAGAATTTTAACGTTTTATTTGGAAATAAAAATTAAAGCCCGTCCCATTTTTGGGACATTTGCGGAATTTACTATTGTATACCAAAAAATGGGACATTGGCGGGTAATAGGTTAAAACACCATGTTGATGGTTCCTCAATATTAATTATGTATAATTCGCGGTAGAAATGGTATCGATTACAATGACGAGATAGAATTTCATTTCAAAATTTTCCTATTATTTCAAGTAATGTTTTAGAACTGACCACGTTCGAGACTTCGTTTGGATCAGAAGAACATTCAATCTTGTGATTCCAAAGCTATCGGTATCAAAATAAGAAAAATGTAAGTTCGCTTAACTTTTGTTTGTTTAATTAAATGAACCCACAATTAATGAAACCTGAAAGGTCTTAAATGTTTTCATTATTCAATATAGAAATACATTCTTAAATATCGAGTTGGTAATACATTGTATTATTTTTGTCTTTTTATTTTACATAGTGCATCAAATAATTTGATATTTTGCATCCCTTTTAAACGAAAACACGAAAACCGAAATTTGTTAATAAATGTTGTTGGTGTTGGTTTAAACTTTAACCCTTTGCGGACGCGTGGCACTACATAGTTGCCTAAGCCTTTTTACCGTTGCGGACGCGCGGCACAACATAGATGCCCAACTTATAACGTTCAACGTGTATATTTTCGTTACTGCGCGGTCTAATATGTTACGTCCTAAGACCAGAGAAAGGCTCTCTTTTTGGGGAACAAGGTATAGCTTTGTGTTCCCAGGGATAGGAGCATGCGTCAAGGCGGGAGGCGTTAAATAAGAAGCATTGGTTGATGTGATGAAAGAGAACTAAAAACTTGGTCCGAAGTTTGAACTTTGAATTTATTTTTCCTTATACAGTCAGGAGATGCTTCTTAATGTATGGAAGGCAAAAAAGTGACGATACAAAAGATTCTCTGCCCTTATATATTTTGTCTTTGCTCTTTGTCGATCTTGTATATTTTAAATTTTCTCGGTCTCTTACTACTATGTCTATCTTTATTTTAAATGGACATTGTGTTTCTCTGTGTAGTTTAGTGTCCTTGTTGAAAAGAAAATTTTCTCTCTTAGTTTTTGTGTATGTCTTATGACTTTTACGAGCTGCTTGAGGATTTGCGGTATTGGAAAACGTATTCTCTTTCTCTATCTGATTCCTTGGGTTAGTCCCTTGGCTCAAGTGTCTACCATGCGGAGTGCATGGGCCTCTATGTATCGAACTCTATATAAAAAAAAGGGGTCGTCTAGGTACGAAAGTTCATACTGTAGAAATGCGAAAACGTTAATTTTTGTGTCAGGACGTAACAAATACCTCTCTTCCACAACGACGCTCGCTCGTCGCGCGGCTTCGTCCGCAAAGGGTTAAACCAAGGCACCTAAAAATAGTGAATTTGTACTTGGAAATTCGCCAAACTTTGCTCACAAGAGCTCGCTGGTGCGTAAAACCTTATCAAGGCACTCATGTTTTATCTTTCTACTTGCAATCAGTTTCCTTATAACATATTGCGAAGCGTAACAGTTCAGAATTGGTCTACAAAGCCGATGAATCATAAAAAGAAGATTTGTGTAAATAGATAAAGGTATCTAGTGCAAAAAAAGTCGAGACAAGTTCATGTATGAAAAGGGATCTCTCTACAAAAAGCAACTCCCCAAAAATTTCTAATTTACACAAAACGTCCCAAAATCAGAAATGATTATAATGAGAAACGAATACATAATATTTTTTATAGTTTATAGCATAGAATGGACGTGAATGAATATTAGCGTGTCATCTAAAAAATATGAATACTAAACACAGTATTGTGGTACATTTTGAAAATCTTCAGCCAAACAAAGTAGTTAAATCCGATAACAATAGACAAGTTCAAATTTTCCATAATATCCATATGAATTTTGAAAAACTTCGGCGAAATAAAGTTGTGAAATCCGATAACATTAGACAAGCTTGTTTTTTCCATTATGTCAATACGAAGTAATTACAAAATGGAAAGAATTTTTTCTGTTTACGTGATTAGAACCGGTATTGAACTTGTCGGGCCCGGAACCCAAACGATAAGCAATGAATATCTTACAATTTAATTTATTTTTACCGCTTTATGAATTAGTAAAGATCAGATTACACAATAATAATATGAATAATTATACATCATACTCAAACATCTGAATTGTTCGGGGCCCAACAAGTTCAGTACCGGTTCTAATCACGTAAACAGAAAAAATTCTTTCCATCTTGTAATTACTTCGTATTGACATAATGGAATAAATAAGCTTGTCTAATATTATCGGATTTCACAACTTTATTTGACCGAAGTTTTTCAAAATTCATATGGAAAATTTGAACTTGTCTATTGTTATCGAATTTAACTACTTTGATTGGCTGAAGATTTTCAAAGTGTACCACAAAACTGTTTTAGTAGTCATATTTTTTAGATGACACACTAATATTCATTCACGTCCATTCTATGCTATAAACCAGTGGTCGGCAGAAACTGCTCAAATCGCCTGGTTTTTGGTTGACTCCTCCTACCGCTCCCCACTTACCTTTTACGTCTCACACACAGTCTTACCGCCTTGTAAGGCTCAGGACCGTACCCTGTATATTTTTAATGGCTTTCTACCCCATGGGTAATGTAGAAAGTACTATTACCGACGCGTTTTTTAAAAAGAGGTTTCCCCGTTAAGCCTAATCCACTGAAGACTAAAACAATCTTTTAATAGTTCTAATTAATTGAAAAGAAGCAGGTTTAGAAAAGTATGAAATAAAATACAAAATATTCACATTCAGATTTACGAATTCCGGGTTTTTTTAAAGGCAATAGCAGCAGGAACGTCGATCTGCATATTACTCGTAGCAAGACGCATAAGATGCAGTAAAGAATCGTTGTTTAAACGAGAACGTTTTTCACTTTTAATGAACTGCAAAGCTGCAAAAGCAAAATCAAAGTATTTCCCAATTGGTTAGTCATGTCGATTCTTTTCGAAGGAAATTACAGTTATTTAAATCTGATTTAAATAACAATATTTTCCATTATTTTTCTTCGTGTCAGATTCTTCTTGAAGAACACGGGAGTAGGTGTAGTTTCAAAGAAAATGTTATTTTCGTAAAATCCATTATAAAAGAATTCGATACCCGTTTCACTTGCAAATTTGTATAACCCTTTAACAAAATCATCATACCCCAAACTTCGAGACTTTGGACTCCGAATTTATTCTATGTTCGGATCCACGTATTTATGTGAGACGTCTTTTTCAAAAATGAAGTTCATTAAAAATGAAAAACGCTCTCGATGAAACGACGGTTCTTTGCCGCGTCTTATGCGTCCTGCTACGAGTAATATATAGGTCGACATTCCCGCTATTGCTTGTAAAAAAAACGCGAAATTCGTGAATCTGAATGTGAGTATTTTTTATTTTATCTCATATTTTTCTAATCCTGCTCCTTTTTAAATAATTCAAGCTATTAAAAGGTCGTCTCAGTCTTCAGTGGATTAGACCTAACGGGGAAACCACTTTTTAAAAAACACGTCGGTAATAGTACTTTCTACATTACCCATGGGGTAGAAAGCCATTAAAAATATACACGGTACGGTCCTGAGCCTTACAAGGCGGTAAGGCTGTGTGTGAGACGTAAAAGGTAAGTGGGGAGCGGTAGGAGCAGTCAACCAAAAACCAGGCGATTTGAGCAGTTTCTGCCGACCACTGCTATAAACTATAAAAAATATTATGTATTCATTTCTCATTATAATCATTTTTGATTCTGGGACGTTCTGTGTAAATTAGAAATTTTTGGGGAGTTGCTTTTTGTAGAGAGATCCCTTTTCATACATGAACTTGTCTCGACTTTTTTGCACCAGAGGTGTTTTTTAGGGGGATTTGTCTCCTTTTTGCAAATATTATTATTATTATTATCGGCTTTATATCTCGAGATAATATAAAACAATACATAACGTGCGTCGGTAAGGTAAATTTCTCGTCTTTTGTTTGGATATTCGGGAAAACAAAACACAGATCATATCTGAATGCCTACGGCCTAGCCCACCGTTGAGCCGCCACTGGGCGACAGACAGCGGATGAGTGTATCTGTCGTGTATGTATACAGAGAAACTCATACAACTTAGTGGACATTTTCGCGTTAATGTATAGAGGCCCAACGGAATATTAAAGTGCACGTGGTGGAGGTTGCCCGACCCTCCCCAAATACCACGTCACACTATAAAGGGGCTCAGTTTGCTGAACTTAGCCAATTCGGAATTTTTAATCTTCTTTGGAGTCTTGTCCGTCAAGGCAGTGATGGCTGTGCTAAAGGCTTCTTCTTGAAGGCAATGAATGATTCCCCTCAGTGCATCTCGAAGCTCCTGCGCTGTAAATGGACCCTTTCCTTTGGATTTGAAGCGGAGATAGGTTGCAATAACACGTTGAAGC